>CAUYRH010079417.1:0-10645 GCA_963574655.1 Perodicticus potto
TTAATGTACACAGCTATGATTTAATAAAAAAAAGAAACATAACATTTTCTTAATGCTATGAAGGCTATCTCTCACAGTACGATCAAAATGTTTCTGATTGTATATGAAGCACATTTTGCCCTATGATTGCACCAATGTACACAATTATGATTTAATAAAATTATTTTAAAAAATTAGAAAAAAAAAGAAACATAAAGATTCCTAGAAAGACACAAATTATTGTAACTCAACCAAGATAAAATAAACTAAATACTTCGATGACTAATCAAGTAGTGAACTCTGTTACTTATTAAAAACTTTCCAAATAAGAAATCTTCTGGCCTAGATTATTTCATTTTTAATTATAACCAAATATTTAAAGGAGAAATAACATTAATTCTACATATCTTCAGAGAACAGAGAAGTGGAAAGCAAATCTGAAGTCATTTTGTGGAGCCTGCATTTCCTTGATACCTAAACCAGAGAAAAGACAGTATCAGGGGGAAACAAAGAAGAAAAAAAAGAAAATCATAGACCAATATACCATGCAAACATAGACACAAAATTCTCAAGAAAATAAGAGTAAATTTAGCCCAACAGTATATAAAAAGAAAAATGCATGACAACCTAGAGATGTATATTTCAGGAATGCAAGACTGGCTTAGTATTTGAAAATTAATCATTGTATTTAACCATATTAAGAATTTAAAGAAGAAAAATTGTATCATCATCTTAACTAATGCAAGGAAAGCAATGGACAAAATTCAAAATCCATACACAATAAAATGTCTCACACACTACGAATAGAGAAGAATTTCAACTTCACTAAGAAGATCTTCAAAAATGTACAGTTAACATAGTACCTGATAGTGAAAAATTAAGTTCTTTTCCCCCCAAATCAGGAATAAGCCTGGGATTGCCACCCTCACCACTCCTATTCAACATAATACTGAGAAGAGTAGCAAATTTAATAAGGAAAAAAAAAAAAAGACAGCCAGAGACATATAGATTAGAATGTAAGAAATAAAATTGTCTTTACTTGGAGAAGATAAATTTTTTTGTAGACATTCAAAAGAGTTTAACAAAAAATAAAACTTCTAAAAATTTTAAGTAAGTTCAGTAAGGTCCCAGGATACAGCAACACACAAAAATCAGTTTTATTTCTAAATAACACCAATACACATGTAGATACAAAATTTTTTTTAAAATCACACATTTTACAATAGCTCCAAAAATAACAAAATCCTTAGGTGTGAATTTAACAACACATTCGCGATGCTGGTATGTTGAAATCTATAAATCCTGATGGAAGAAATAAAAGGAGAAATAAATAAATTGAAAAACGTATTTTATCATGGTTTTGAAGATTTAATATTGTACAATGTTAATTTGCCCAAATGTATCCATCAGTTTAATATAATTCCTATATAAATCCCATCATATATGTTTTTGCAAATACTTTGAGGCTGATTCTAAAATATATGTAAAAAACAAGGAAGTAGAATAGATACAATAAACAAATACTTATTAAAACATTCTGTAACTTATAAGGGAGCTATTAGTGGAAGGAGAGACACAAAGATTAATGAGAAAAAATAGAGAGCTAGAAATAGACCCACATAATTACATCATTCTGGTTTTTTTAACAAAATTGCAAAAGTAATTTAGTATAAAGTCTTTCAATGCATGATGATAAATAACATTCATATCCATTGATGAAAATGTTAACTTCAACCTAAACTTCACACCCTACACAAAAACTTATGCAAAATTTACCATACATCTAAGTGTAAAATATAAAACTACAAAACTTTTAGCAGAAAACATAGAGGAAAATCTCTGTGGCAAAGGGCAGGTAATATACTCTTAGACATGGAAACAAATCAGAATCCTTAAAAGTACAAAATGTCTTAATCAGATTGTATCAAAATTAAACACTCCTGTGTACGAATGACATTCTTAAAAACATAAGAAGATAAGCTACCTATTAGGAGACAATATTTGTAATATCCAGCAAATTGCTTCTTTTCACAATAAATAAACAACTCTTTAAAGTCATTAGTAATAAAATAATCCAATTTGAAAATGGGCAAAAGACTTTAACAAATGCATAGTACCTCATCATGGAAGATAGAAGAATTTTAATGAACATATGAATAGATCTCAATGTTTTTTAGCCATTGTGGAAATGCAAAATAGAGCCATGAAGAGATACTACTAGCCGCATATTAGAATGGAGAAAATAGCACAGAGACGTTACTGTGTCAGACACAAAGCCAAGAAGCAAAGAGATCTCTCACACACAGCCAGTGGGAAGGTTAAATAGCCAGCAACTACGGAAAGCTTTTTAGTAGTTTCTCATAAAGGTAAATATAGAATCATCATATGGCCCAGAAGTTGCCCTGGTATCAACCCTGAGAAATAAAATATCTGCTCATCAATGTTCACAGAAGCTTAATTTCTAGTAGTCCCAAACTGGAAGCAACTCAAATATCCTTCCCAGGGCAAATTAGGCAGAATAAGGATCCCTAAAGATAAGAGGTACTAATCTTTGGACTCTGTAAATGTCACCTTGTTTGGGGGTTTATGTTCATGTGATTAAATCAGGGATCTTGAGATGGGTGATGACTTAGATTATCCAGGAGGATCTTAAATGCAGCCACCTGATACATGTGATCTGGGGAGCTAGAGGCAGATCGAACACACAGTCACAAGCGGGGAAGGTGATATGAAGACAGAGGCAGAGATTACACTGTTGTGGCCACAAGTCAACAAATGCTGGCAGCCACCAGAATGGGGAAGAGGCTGGAATATTCAGAGGGAGTACGGCTCTGCAGCACTGCCAACACCTACGTTTCTGCCCAGCAAAACTTATGTTGGATAGCTGTCTTCTAGGAAAAGGAGGGAATACATTGCAATTGTTTTAAGCCACTAAGGTGTGGTAATTTGTTATAGCAGCCCCAGGAAACTAACACATTGGGTGAAGAAATAAACTGCAGCACATCTATTCAACAGAATATTAGTCCTCTATAAAAAGGAATAAACAATTGAAATGTAGAATTATACAATTGCATGAATCTCAGTAGCATTATGCTAAGCAAAAGAAGTTTATTTCTTATATGTATCCTTTTTAAAATTTTCTATAAATGGCAACAGTATAGTGATGGAAAAACACATCTGCTTTTGCCAGGAGTTAGGGTTGTATGAAGTGTATGATACAAAGTTGTAATACGAAGGAAGTTTGGGGGCCACTATGTAACAGCTATGCACCTGCATTTTAGTGGTGGTTACACAAATTTATGCATGTGACAAGGTTTCATGGAAGTATATGCCAGGAAAACTGCATTGGAACTGGTAAAATTCAAATACATTTGTAGTCAATTGCTGGTTTTGACGGCTGCACTGCTGTTGTGTCAGGCATTATCGCGAAGGAAGGAAGCCTGGTGAAGTGTACGTAAGAACTCTTTGTACTGTTTTTGCAGTTTCAATGTGAGTCTAAAATTATTCTAAAATTAAAAGTTAAAATATAATCCGACTAGTATAGTTAACATTTATGAGAACTTTGTACATGCCGGTATTGTGCTAAGTCTATTAGATCATTTTATCTTTATAACTTAAAGAGATATGAACTGTGCTTTGGCCCATTTTCTAGGAAATTGAAACACGGAGTGGTTAAGTAGCTTTTCCACAATTTAAGAGTTGGTTGGAAGACCTAGATGTGAAACCCAGGCTCTGGCTTCAGAGACCATCCTCGTAAGCATTGCACTTGTAGTGCTGGAATAGTCATGGAACGGCCAAGAAAACACCACTGACTATGAGCCGTCTGTATACACGGCAGGCAGTAATAGTTTTGAGCAGTCTTGGTGTTGAGATAGGGAATTGGTACTTGGTAGGCCCCGTCTGAAAGAGTAATAAGACTCAAATTGAAGTCTTTGATAAAAGAGGAAGCAGTGGAGAAGCCAGACGAAATTACTTAGACTTAAGATTGCTACCCAGAAAAACCAACCCCAGGCTACCCTCCCTCCTGTTTCACACTAGTTATAATACATTAGCATCCTGAAAGAAACTCTTACCAGCAACATAGCAGCGTCCCAGCAACTGCCAGAAGTTACCCTGTACGGTTCAAAGAAGGCGGGACCCTCAATTCCAGGAACTCCCCATCCCTTTCCCAGAAATCTTATGAATATTTCTCCCTCTACTTAACATAAAGTTAAATAAAAGTGTATCAAATAAGACCACACTAACAAAGTGCTGCTTTTTCTTGCTCAGAGAACTAGCCACTGCTCTAGAGAGAGCCTTTCTTCAGTTTCTTTGAAACTTCAACAAATTTTTTTTTTTGCTTTACTCTGTCAGCTGGCTCTCAAATTCTTTCCTGTGTGAAGCCAAGAACCCACTTGGACTTTAGGCCACACCCCAGTTTTTTGAGTCCACTTTTCTGTGTCAGCATCAGAGAAGCTTGCATTGAGAAAGTAGTGGTGAATCTGAGATCTGAGGAGTGCAAAGGAACTTCCTGGACCAAAGGAAGAATAAAGAGTACCCTATGCAGTACAGCATGTACAAAGGTCCTGGGGCAAGGAAAACAAATAGTAAGAAGGGCTAAAAATCATTGATATTGGAAAAGGCAATGGTAGATAGAAAAGACCATGCAAACTTTTTTTTTTTTTGAGACAGAGCCTCAAGCTGTCACCCTGGATAGAATCCCATGGCATCACAGCTCACAGCAACCTCCAACTCCTTGGCTCAAGCGATTGTCCTGCCTTCGCCTCCCAAGTTGCTGGGACTACAAGTGCCTGCCACAACGTCTGGCCATTTTTTGGTTGCAGCCGTCATTGTTGTTTGGAGGGCCTGGGCTGGATTCGAACCCACGAACCCACCAGCTCAGGTGTACATGGCTGGTGCCTTAGCCCGTTGAGCCACAGGCACTGAGCCATCTTTTACAAGTATGCTAAGGAATGTTGTCTGTACCCAAGAGAAACCTTTGAAGTATTTTTAAGTGATCCTATTTGTTTTTAAAATATCCTGTGTGCCTTATGGAAAATGGATCACCATGGCACAAAAGTAATTGCAAGTGGACAAATGAGGACGTATTTCCACGGGCGAGGTAAGCGTGTCAGGCTAGAGTCTCTGTGGTGATAAGGAGAACAGGGTAGGGATTGGGAGAAGGAATCAAGAGGGAAGTCTGGGAAGAGGTCATGGCTCATGGGTCCTGGGTGTAAAATCTGAACAACCAGGTGGGGAGCACAGGGAAGGAGCCGTCTCAGAGAGGGACTGGTGGGAAGGAAGACCAGACGTTAGCTTTGAACGTATTCATTTTGATGTTCCTTTGAGCCTACTTTTGTGTCGATTGACTTTTTATTACAGGAATTATGTTATATTCATATAGTCAAAGCATGAATTACAATAGCGATCACATGCTTTCAATGTTGCACTGTGAAAATCTTTTTTCCCATTGTACGTTTAAATACATTGAAGGCAGAAAAATTAAAAATGTATTTAGTATCCCCAAATTATTTAATTGATGTAATGATATTTAAATCTAGAAAAATGCTCTGGACATACTCAGTACTTAATTAAATACATAAGTGTCAAACACTAAGAGTTGATGTGAGATGGAGACAGGAGAGTGTTTCACAAAATAGAATTCGTGAGTCTGTTTTTCAGCCTTCAAAGAAGCTTAGACTTAGGGAGGGGGCAGATGGGATTAACAAAAACTTCGATAAATCAAGAGAGTCAACAAATAGGGAGCAGGTGGAACAAAGTGCGGGCAGCGTAGAGATTTGGAATAGAAGTCGGCAGGCTTAGAATTATAAATTGAAATACTAGTGCTGGTTCAAAACTCTGTCCAAGATGGATGAACTGAAGTTAGGCCCATTCACACCACCCTTCAGTTCCTAAGAGAAGACCTGAGTTTAACTGATACATTTACCCAAAAAGCATGGAGTACTGGGAGTGCCTTGCATATAACTGGCGACACAGAAATGTCTTCTATATTAATTAATTAATATTTCCTTAGTTAAAAATACATGAACATATACATACACGTGCATACATTATGGACACATCGATATTGCCAGGAGCAAAATCTTCACATTTAGTAAATGATGTATATTTCAGATAGTCACCAATATATGTTTTCAATTATCTGTATAATCTGTTACGAGTTGTATCATGCCCCTCCAAAAAGATATCTTGAGGTCCCAA
Organism: Perodicticus potto; assembly: GCA_963574655.1. Lineage (NCBI taxonomy): Eukaryota > Metazoa > Chordata > Mammalia > Primates > Lorisidae > Perodicticus > Perodicticus potto. The sequence continues at coordinate 6,181 of CAUYRH010079417.1, forward strand.
CTCCCTCTACCCTCTAAAGCTTAACTTTATTTTGACATAGGATCTTCACAGAGGTCACTGGGTTAAAATGGGGTCGTTCGGATAGGCCCTGATCCAATGACTGGCAGCTTTATAAAAAGGAAAAATTTGGACACAGAAACATTCACATATAGAAGAAAATTCTCAGGAGGACCAATAGCAACAAGTGGGCCATGAGGCTGGAGAGACGCACCTTCGAGCCAAAGAGAGCAGAGGCTTGCTGGCAACCAGCAGAGGCTGGGAAACTTCAGAGAAGGATTCTCCCCTGGAAATGCCACAGAAAGCAAGGCCTTGCTGTCACCTTGATTTTAGACTTTTGGTTTTGAGAAATGACACAATAAACTTGTGTAATTTTCAACCGCCCAGTCTGTAGTCCAGTCCTCTGCTGTGGCAGATGTAGGAAAGGAATCTATTATCACACACCTCCTTCCTTCCTGTGTGACTTTCTGGTTTTCTATCTTTCCTTCTTGCTTTCTTTTTTGTTTTCCTTCTTTTCTTCTATCAATCACCTGCCCATCCCTGTATCTTTTACTTCCTGTTCTTTATTTGTTTGACCCAATCCCTAAAATACCAATCATTTTGTTTTATTTTCCCGCTTTGCGGCACAAGTATTAATGCAAAGAAATCTCAACATGTTCTTTGAAATTGGCAGACACGCAACTACTGCCCCTGCCTCTATCTGACGTGATATCTTTAGGGAGCTGCTGCTGTCCCTGAGTTCAGCCTCCCTGAATCTGCAGCCGCAGTGGCTGAAACGCTGTTTGAAATTCCCAGGAGTGTTGATCTCCTGGGTGAGGTTTCCTCTGGAAGGTGAAGATCAGAAATCCCACTGTGAATGTCACTCTTTAGGCTGTTGAAAACCACTTGTAGTAAGGCATTGTGACAGCAAGACACATGCCCTGGAGTGGCCCACTGCCTAAATGAGAGATTCTGGAGAGCGAGAGGGACCAAGTGGAGCGTGTGAAGGAGCCGGGGATTCTGCACTCAGACGCAGCGACTCACTGCTTGCTGTAATAAGAGTTGAGGACCCACTGCATTATTTTCCAAGTATTGTTTACGTTCACAGAAAAAGGTAGAAAGGTTATAAAACAAAAACAGAAGCCACACATTATTGCTGAACATCTCTAAAAGCTACAGTAAAGCACGAGATCTTTTATTCGTTAAGCAAATCCTACATACATAAAGTGCAAATTTATGAGATAGAATTACAGAAGTCTCAGGGAAGGGGAGGATAACTATGATAAATATTTTTTAGTGAATAAAATGCCAGAATGCATGCAAAATAGATCCGTAAGACTCAACTGGGTCACATGAGCAAAAGGATTTAGTCCATATCATTCAGGTGTTTGTTTTGCAATAAAGAAAGAGCCAAATATCATCCCATTTCCATGCCCTTTCTGCACGGATATGGCGTACTCAATTCCTTAGTACATAGATACTAAAATGATGCGTGCACACGCACAGGTGTGTGTGTACATCTCTGAGTTCACCCTCTCCATTGTTTGAGCCTAATCTTCTTGCCTTCTAATAATTAACCTATTTTTAATCAACCATGTATGTGCTATGCAGGTATGTGGATCAGGAAATCCAAAATACTGTATGGGACATAATGATGACTAAAGTATGGATTTAGTACTAAAACCTAAAATTGCTCCAGCCACAGATGGGGGTTGAGGGACAGCTCTCCCTAAACTAGCAAGTGCCACAAGGGATACCCAGTCATGCGAAGTCAGAGGACGAAGAAATGATTGTTGACAGGGAAGGAGCCAGGGAGGACGTTTGACCTGTGCCTTGAGAGACAGGTGGGATTTGCTCACGTGGAGATGAAGGAAAGGGCACATCAGGCAGAAGCTCAAGAGGTAAAGCCCTGGACATTTACAGGGAACAGAAGGAATTCAACTGGGCTGCAGCACAGGGCACAGAAGGGCCAGGGGGCTGGGGTTAGACATTCAAATCTTGATTACTATATCCAGTACCAAACTGGTTGCCTCAGAATAACCCAGTCAGAGTATTTTTTCCAGGACAATGATCCTGACAGTCTATTAGAGAGATGAAAGGGGACGGCGAGCCCAGGCACACGGTGAGAATACTATTACAGTGATCACGGAGAATGTTAAGGAGATTCGCCTTTGGTCATGAGTGTGATGTACTTTCTTACTCTTTATAATCTGTGTAGGGGGGTTTCAAATATCATGTAACTTCTCTTCAAATTCAGTGAAGTGGGTCATGATGAAACACGAACAAGCTTTATGGAGTCTTGCTAGCAGGTATTTTCACTGTTCTCTTGACTTCCATAACCACGGGCATAAATTGTGTTACAATTAAATCAAAGGTTCTTGAGACAAGCGTTTTGTTGGTTTTGCTCTTCTCTGTGTTTCCACTGTGTGAAGGGTAGTTTTTCAATATTTCTTTTGCATGACATGGGATTGCCATGTTCTGAAATTTTAATATTTGGAATATGAAATCAATAAGTGGTTCTTGACAATGTCCAAACAATGACCCATGAGGAGTTACTGAAATAATCTATGTATTTTACAGCCAATGAGGATTCAATTACTCATGTACTCTCTATTGCTACTGCAAAAGCAGTGAATGATTTCATTATTTGTTTAAGGAATTAATAAGCCAAAAATAAAATAAGATTAAGATGGCTACTCATGTCAAAATCTCTGTTATTTAAACTCTTCTATTATTCTTGGTTAATTCAATACTAATTTCTATTTTCCTTCTTAGGTTTGATGTGTTATAAATATACAAAATTAATAATACCACCAACACTAATAATGACTGTGTATTAAGTACTACAATGATTAATACAATAATAATAACTCTTTATTAAGCACTTGCAAAGTGACAATCCTTGCTTGAGCACTTCAAAAATATCATGTCGTTTAATCCTCACAATAACCCTATGATATATGTGTTTATGTGTGGTTTTGTGTGTATACATAGATCAAGGTTATACTAGAAAGAGTGCTACACACCTCATTACTGAATATCTCCACTGTCACCTTCAAAGTACTCCCCTTGAGAAGCGATGCACTGATGCCAGTGCCTAGTCCACTCTTGAAAGTAAGTTTGGAACTCTTTTTCTGGAATAGCCATTCATCAGAGCTGTCATCCTATTACCCTTGTTGTCCTGAATGTCATCAACATGTTTTCCTTTTAATATTCCCTTTATCTTTTGGTAAAGAAAAAGTCAATGGGTGGGTAGGGAAGGTGTTCCAATACAGTGATTTGTTTTACTCGCTAAAAACTCCAGCATAGGCAATGCCATGTGAGCTGGTGCATTATCATGATGCAAGAGTTATATTTTCACACCAAGATTTTCAGTTAAGCTTTTTCCATTTCTCTAACCATGGTTACTTGGTCTGCTATGCTTCTCACAGTCAGCTGATGATTTTGACGTGCAACTGGACAACTTTTTCCCATGTTTTCATTGGCTCTCTTGTTACTGAATGCCCTAACCTCCTTCAGCAGTGACGCCATTTTCTTTATGGCCTTATTGCCATAAATTTGGACTAACATGTAACTGATTTCACTTCTACTCTTTCCAAGTTTAATAAGAAATTTATAAATATTTGTTCTTCGCTCTAATTCAAGCTCTCGCATTCTCCCAATGGCACACAACAACAGGCAACAACAATAGTGAACCCCACTCAGCAAGACACTATTTCTACAGTGCTGCCAATGTAATCACAGGAAGACAAGTTCACAAACTTAATGGTCAACTTCTGTACATGTGTGCACACACATATATAACCATAAACATGGTCTTACACATATGTGGGTTTTTATGTATATACACATAGGAATACATAGACTTCTACTTTAGGAGGGAGAAAATTGAGATTTAATGGTGTTAATTAACTTTCTCAAAGAAGTGGCATGTGTTAGAACTGGAGCTTTTCTTAAAATCCATGTCAGAGAAGAATCTAGCATTGACTCAGTTTAACCAGTCTGAGGAGAGTGCAATGCATTTTTTTTAAATACCTGTATTTTATTATTCTTCATTACATTATGTCCCCCCCCCCCCACCCCTCCGTGGTAAGACAGAATTGATTTACAGAAAAGAATACAGAAAACACCAAAGCTCCTGGTAGAGGGAGAGATTTCAAGTGGGGAGAGAGATGCTCTCTCTGGTCCTCTCCCGGTCTTTCCCCGTCTCCTCCTCTAGGCCTCTAGCCTCAGGGTATATATAGGTGTATGGGTTCCTTGGCCAGGACACGAATGAATACAGTCCCTTCCGCCGGTGGGGGGCAAGGTGACTGAGTGTATCAATGAATGGATACAGTCCATCCATGGAAATGAGGCCTAGGAAATTCACAAGAAATTGACCTAGGCATAGGAAATGGGGGTTCCACATTTAGTCCCAAGTGTAAAGTGAAGGAGACACCAAGGCACAGGTGTCTCCTCAGCAGTTGTCCAGCCTTTTTGGCTATTGGAG
>CAUYRH010079422.1:0-50051 GCA_963574655.1 Perodicticus potto
GCAGCGCCCCCTGCCCGCTGCGCCCCTGCAGGACCCCGACGGGAATGCCCATGTGCCCGCAGCATCTCCCTGCCCACCACGTCCCAGCAGGCCCCCGACGGGAACGCCCATGTGTTCGCAGCGCCCCCTGCCCACCACCCCAGCAGGCCCCCGACGGGAACGCCCATGTGCCCGCAGCATCTCCCTGCCCACCACGTCCCAGCAGGCCCCCCACGGGAACACCCATGTGCCCGCAGCGCCCCCTGCCCACCACGTCCCAGCAGGCCCCCGACGGGAACACCCATGTGTCCGCAGCGCCCCCTGCCCACCGCCCCGGCTGTGCGCACCTGGCGTGCCGGATGGACGCGATGGCGTTGCTGAACTCGCTGTCGATGCTGCGGCAGTTGTAGAACTCCTCGTAGGCCGGCCTGGCCGAGCCCTGGTACTCGATGCGGCTGATGCGGCAAATCCCCACGATGAGGATGATCAGCATGAGGATGAAGGCCACGCAGAGTGCTCCGATGATGACGTAGAGGGAGTGCCGGGGCATGTTGGTGAGGCTCTCCGCCATGTGCCCCGACTTCCACTGCAGGTCTGGAGGCGAAAACAAGCAAAGGGCTGAGCGCGAGGGGCGCCCTTCAGAATGCACAGGTCCTTCTCTTCCTTCCATTGGCAACTTAAAACTAAAGGGCCATCTATACTGGGAAGAGTTATTATCTATGAATAATCCAGACCACAGGTTAATATCCTTAATACACGAGGAAGTCATATATATCATTAAGAAAACCAGGGATATACCATGGGGAGTGGGTAGGGAGGCCACGAGTGTAAAGAAGAATTCAGTAAGAAATACAAATAGAAAATGATTTAGCTTCATACTTATTCAAAAAATTCAATTCCTATACTAGCTCCCCAAATATTATTTCAGAATTATGATTATGAGAATCTGCATCAGCTGTTCTTTACCTTGAAAAGCAGAACTGGAAGAAGTGCACAGGGAGATCCCAAGGGCCCAGGCTGCAGACCCGTTTCCTGGAAGCCTAACAGATAAATGACCCGGGAGCCAAGCTCCCCTGGTTCCTGAGTTTGAAAAGAATACACGAATGAAGGGACTTCTGAGTCAGCGTCCAGATCCTCCTGGATGCTCTACTGAGGCCTCTGAAGCCTGGTTTGTCATTCGAGTCCACCTGCCTGAGTGCATGAGGCCCGTGGAGCTCAGAAAGACAAACTGACCATTCCCGTGTTCACTGCTCCATCTGCCCAACACACACAGGCAGATGGAGCACCATGAATCATTGCAAATAAATAGCTGCAAAGGGAGGGAGAAGGTGTTTTGTGAAACCAGAACCAAGGCTCAGTCCCCAAATCCACAGCCATTGCATTTGGCAATACCCAGTGCACACTGACAGAGACGATTCACTTTTCTGGCTGAAAAAGTAAGCGTGATTTACTTGATTTCCAAGTACGATAACATTCTCCAAAAACTCATTTGCAGGCTGGAGCCCAGCACTCAGCAGACTATGTTATAACATCCATTTAGCATCAACACAGGGCAGCCAGCACTGTCTCTGCTCCAACCAGGAAGATCTCAGATCTCAGATCTCATCACTATGGAGGGTCATAGAAGTTCCCAATGAGTTCTTGGGGGCTCTGCACAAAGTTCATAGAAATAGGTCGCACATCACACAGACTGCACGTGTGCAGTGAGTGAGCGCACTACCACCTGGCCGCAACAGCAAAAAAACAACTGCACTGGGCTATGTGCTCAGTGTCGTGTCCCAGGCCAGACGGCTTGCGTTTCTGACCATCTGCTCCATTTCTCAAAACTCTGTGTTCCAAGCTGTTTGAACTGGGGAAAAAACATTCTCAAAATTTCTCCTGCAATCTCTTACCTCCCACTCCCTGCCCTCTCCTTTAAAGGTAGATTCCACCTGCTGTCTACCTGAAACTTTTCTGCTACTGTGACTGTGACTGCTTTGCAGGACAGCTAGCTTAGTAGCTGGAATGGATCTGAATAAACCCAACACTAGGTCTGAGAGGCAGTAAATTTATCTGCACCAGGTGGCTGCAACCACCGTCTCCCAGGCCAGCCGCTATCCTAAGTCATTGCTTTGCTGCATCCCGGGAGCCCCATTGCATGAATCATTTACTACGTTGGCTCCAGCATGGCATGGGGGAGAATCATGAACCAGAATGTGCCAGATGGGTTGATCTCATCAGCCCCAGCAGGTGTATGACCAGGAATGTGTGCACTCGAGCTGTTCAAGAAAAATGTCACACTTGTGCGTCTGAGGAATCATTTGCATTTTTATTTAAACTAAATTTGTTTGTGGTTTTGTATTTTCCAAAGTGCTTTTGCACTTAACATTTCAGTTGACCCTAAATAATCAAGGTAGAAGTCTAGACTTGGAGCAACTGCTCAATGTGGAACAGTCAGTGGCCAAGCTGAGAATAAAACTAGATCCACCAATGACTTCCACTCTGCCAAAAATAGACTCCAATTGTTTACATACTTATTCTAAAATACACTGCCCGTATCTCATTTTTAATTTACCTAGGGGAACATAATTAGCCTAACTTGCCCACCTATGTGATCCAAAAGGAAAGTGAGAGTAAGGGCGTGAGAGTGTTGTGAAGATGTCACTTGGACAGCTCAGTAAGTTTGGAGACGACCTGCTGCCTGGAACAGGAGGAAGGAAGGATTTCAAATGACTGCAGAGAATCTGAGCAGTCTGTGAGGTTGAAAGAAATCTGACAATGCTTGTTAGTCTTCAGAAGAGGAGTGAGGGGGGATAAGAAGAGATCATCTCCTTTACAGGGATGCACTCGCTGAGCACACACACGGAGCACCTACTGTTGAAACTGCCAGGCACGGTGCTGAGTGCCGGGGAAACAGAGAAACGTGGGCTCATGGCACTCTAGGTCTTTTGAGGAACACAGGGATCAAATAAATGATCAAAAAATAAATGCACAAACACAACTGTGGACATCCTCTGCAGTACTGCGGAGAAGGACAGGGGGTGTCCCACCTAACCGAGCTTTCAGGGAGCTTACACAATAGGACGCCCAGGGAGCTGGACTCTCGAGGTGGGCAGCCACCAGCCAGCTACCAGGAGGAGCAGAGGGAAGATTGACGCATGCAAAGGACCAGCATAAGCACAGGCCTGTGGGTGGAGCTGAGGGCTGGGAAGAGGACAGCATGGAGGCAGGGAGGACATGCTGCCAGCAGGGCAGGGCAGCTGCATGGGCCCAAAAAGCAATGGTGTGGCCCTGGGTCTGCAGTCACTTACGTGTTCTAACAGGAGCTGGGCACAGGCAGGCATGGAAACAGTGGGGAGTGTGAGTGTTCTGACTTGCACTTTGAAAAGATCCTTCTGGCTGTGGGTGAGGAAAGGATTTGAGGGGCAAGGTAAGAAGCCAGTTCAGATGCTTCTGTAGGGCGGGTGAAGGTGGTGGCGACTAGGCCTGGGGGTGGGGTGGAAAGATGCAAGTGAGTGCTGTGTCAGAAGGGGACTCAACCGGATTAGATGCAGCAATGAGGGAAGACAGAGGTAGCAGCCAACTCTTAGTTCCCTGGCTCGTGTCGCTGGACAGTCAAGGGCTGTGGCTGAGCAAGACAACCAGGTTTGGGTGCAGACCCTGAAGCTTGGCTCTGACCTCTTAAACCGGAGGTGCCTTTAAGACACCCAAGTGGTGATGTCGCATAGTTGTATTTGGTTAATAAGAGCTGACATGTATGGAGGGTTCAGTATGTTCCCGACTCGAAGTGTTTTAGGTGTTAACTCACTTATTCCTCCTAGAATGCTGTAAGGTAGAAACTGCCATTACCTTATTTTACATAGGAATCAACCAAGACTCTAGGTGGGAAGTTCCTGCCCAGGGTGACCCACATGACAAGTGGTTGCACCTGGGTTTGAGCCCACACACTTCAATTAGGAGGCAATGTTTTTCAAACTCAATCTGTGGAAATCAAAGTATTGGGGCTGGACTCACATAAAAAGTCAATTTAGAGAATGACACTGGAGTGTCTCACATTTATAGAACATAGTATTTTAGTCAAGTTAATGTTAGAGAATGTAGCCTGTATTTGCAAAGGAGAGTTTCCCAATACTAGCTGCCTCCCACCCCAGAGCTGACCCGAGAATTAGACCACAGCAGTTCTTGGCCCCTCCTGAGGGCCTGGTCTCCTAACACTGTCAGGAGAAGTAGAGGTGGCGGACAGGTCAGCCCAAGAAGGAGACAGACAGATAGATCTGTAGGCAGGCAGGCAGGCAGGGCTGTGTATACTGACTTGCTTCCTTCCAAACTCACAGCAGATAAGTCGTCCTTATCTGCCCAGGGGCAGAGGAGTGAGTGAGAGGGCCCAGGAGGGAGGTCTCCTGAATCTTCCCAGTAAAGCAATGTGGGATGCGGAAGAAGCATTTCCCCAACCAGCTAGGTTAGATTTCTTCTCCTATGAAAAATCAGGCTGCCCTGCCTAATGTAAACAAGAAGAAAATACAAATACCTTTCTAAGCTGCATCTTTAAACAGTTTCCAAAACATCTGAAAACTCAATTCCACATCCGTTCTTATTTTTACTTCAACTCTACTAGATACATTGTTTTGATAGTACAAAATCTTGATTATGACATTTTCAAACTTCTGTTAGTTCACCATACGAGAACACTTAGCTTTAAGCAGCCCAGAGTGTTTCTCAGCTTTTCTTTTAAGCTTATCCTCACTGGACTTTTCTCCAGGCAATAGATAGAACCTCATACAATTAAAGACACTTGAAGACATAAATGAAAAGTGAATTTACATTATCTGTGTGTGTGTGTGTGTTTTTTTTTTTTTAATTTTCAACACAGGGACTCTATTTTTGATATGATTCTAATGCTTCTCTGTTAAGCACATTTTTGGCTGCATGAGTAGCAGTGAACTCTGGATGACATCTGAGCGTTCTCGTCCCAGCAGACAGGCGAGACGCAGACTCAGGAAAGCAGGCTACATAACCCAGGGTGCAAGCACACTGAACTGGGGACTAAGTAAACTGAGGCACGGACAGCTGAGGGTGTCCTTCCGGGCCTCTCTGCTTCATCTGCCAGTGACAAGGGGGCTTTCTGGTCACAGTCAGCATCATCTTCTTGCTGAAGAAAAACAAGATGTTGAATACCAGCAGCTGAACTGCAGAAATACTTACGGATCTCACAGTTCGCTCCCACCCAGCCGTGCGGGCAGTGGCAAGTATAACCATTGGGCTGGTCCAGACAGGTGCCGGCATGATGGCAGGGGTCACTGTCACATTCATTTATGTCAATGTCACACTCTTCACCTAGGAAGATAAGGAAAAGCCTCAGTGAAACTACTGCGCCCAAACTTCCCATCATTTCTCTGGCAAAACAAAGATCTGAGGCGGGAGTTCATGACCTCCAGCAACTGAGCCCACTTAGCAAGCGCAGACCTCTCAGAGAGTTCTAGACAGGAGATTTTTTTACTTATGTAAAACCATAAATGAAAAAAAAAAAAAAGCACTGGTCAAAAGCATCTCACTTTTAGTGTATTTATCTAGTTATCTGAAACTGATTCCCATGTCTGAAAAAACCCTTCCAGGCTGATCAAGAACTGGGTTTCTGATTTTAGTGAAGAAGTCAGCTGACTCTTGTTTATTTTTCTGAAACTCCAAAGAGCTGAAAAGTCATAGTTTAGGATTACCCTGTAGCCAAGTGTTTGAGTCTGTGAGACTGGACATTTGACTCTCTTCTGGGTAGCTCTCAGTCATAGCTGTGTGCCTAGACTGAGTCAATTATGAAAATTTATTCCATTTCCCAAATTCTTTGGATATTTTTCTGGTTGGGGAATGGGGGGATGGACCAGAAATGCTCACAAAGGACATCAGGAGAGAAGTTGTGAATTTCAGAGTTAGCCTAGATCTGACCTACCCTCCCCTGGGTAACAGTGACCTGGGGGAATCTCACATATCCCCCAGTCTGTCCTCTCATAAGGAAGAATGTGACCTTGAACTCTTTTCCCTGTCTAGACCCAGCATCTCAGGGCATCTTAGCCTGCTTCAAAGAAAACTGATACAAAGATACAAAACAGAACGAAGCTGATGTCATTGTGATTCAAAAACCAGCTTACCGGAAATAAGGTGTTAACAAAAGTTGAGAATGGAGCCACCTTCCATTTTCAAGCCCTCACCAAGTGTCAGTACAATATGGGTGTGCTTCATAAATTTATAGGCAAGAGGAGAAAAGGGAACTTCAAATTGAGGAATTCTCTCTTAATGATTTGAAAATGAGAAAAAGAAACTTTCAAAGTAAGCTCCCTTCTGTTTAAATGTAGAATGTTAAGAAAAAATAAAACTGCTAGCATTGCTATAGTCACAGGCTAGGGCTAAGGAGCAAAATCAAATATTTTGTCTGTTTTTGAAAGGCAGTATTTCTTTCAGTGGACACTCAGGTAATTACTTCCGGGCTTACATAATCAGCATTAAAGTGCTTTTCTCTCTGCTGTTGGTTTACTATATATGTTTATAAAACCACTGTTTTTCTCTCACAAATCATTTTAGGGGAAACATCTCACACTAAGCAATTTCACATCTATTTCGTTTCACACTTTCTGTACCTGGCATTTGCCTATCTTATTGTTAAAGTAAAATCAGTTGAACAAAACATTTACTGCTTCTAGGTCCTACCAGGTTGATTGCCATTCAGTATTGTCTATGTGAATTCTTTTCCTGTCATAAATACAGTCATTTACGTCAATAGAACAGGCACGAAATGGATTGCCTCTCACTAACATATTTTCAAAGATTGTCTTTCGATTAATGGGACAATCACTCTGAGTGGAAACGGGCATAGACTAAGCTATTACAAATGGCATTATATGGCAGACTAGTGGAGGAGACATACAAACAGAAATGTGCTAAGAAACTTTAAAAGGTTGAAATCAAAAACCTTGACAAATACATACATCAGTGCTACTTTCCAACCATTTAGGAAGACAAGCTTAATTAAGGTATTTACTAAACAATAGCTTCCTTTAGCTGGCAATCTGAGCACTGCAAATTCTGAAATGAGATGCCCTATTATCTTTGCAGCAATAGCTATAGCAACGGCCTGATTTTCCCTACCTCTACAGTCTAACAAGACTCAATGCCACACTCTGCTCCATGAAGTCCAATGTCACAACCATCTAAGTCTCTAAACTCTATACAGTCCAGAGCTGTCAGCCCCAGTCCATTCAGGCCTACTGTGGTCCATTCAGAGCTTCTCCAAGGAGGTGAATACCAAACTCAGAGTCCAGAGCAGCCCTACAGCACATACTGTATCTTAGATCACTAAAGGGCTCTAATATATAAACAGGAGAGATCTAACATCCTTGGAATTGTCTGTTCTTGGGACCCACTAGATTGAAAGGATTTAGTAAAGAATGGAGATGGTAGGGAAAAAAAATAAGATAAATTTGCTTTGTAGACATTCATTCAAATGCAGTATTGAAGATACACAATCCTAAGACCTAGGGCCTAGAGAGAGTACCAAACTTATCCTGTTCTGGATTTCATCACCACAATGTTCTTCGAGCTGCACTGGGAATTAAATGGCATGAATTAATGATACAAACTCCATGCCAGGCAGGGCCCAATTAGCTGGCAGCTATTTCTACAGCATATGTGCGCTCTGGCAGACGCTGTTGTGTTGCACAGTTCCCAGACCCCTTTAGATTTACTCTAATGGCTTATTTTACAGACCACCAGTCCTACACATCTAGTTGAATCAGTTACTCCTCAACTGGCTCTCCATTTGAGGCCTTCATTGCATCCCAAGCTGCCAGGAAGTAGGAATATGGGGTGACTGTAAAGGTGGAGCCATTCAAGGGAATGTTCAACCAAAAAGCTCCCAAGGATGACGACTGTTCTTTGCCTTACAGTGATCCTACCTTTTGTCATTAGTCTTATGCAAAGTGTTTGAATATTTATTATAGATTATGGAAAACAAATCTGGCTTCATTTATGTTTGCCCACGTCAAGAACACTATGCTTTTATTTGCATTTCAACACCTCAACATTCTATTTCCAATCAATATGCATTTTAGCTTAATTTATTAGAAGAGTTTTTAGTATACAGTATTATCTTTATTTACTAACAGCTACTTAATAAATCTTTAAGCTTTTGCTGACCTGACCCACTTTTTAGGTGACTTGCTTACTCTTTTCTTATTCGAGTTAGAAAAGACAATTGATTATTCTTAAATCACTGTAGTGTAGTTCTTCAATAATATTTATGGAGAAATGAAATTTCTAATTCACTAAGGCTCCCAATCAGGGTCTTAATTTTTAATCTTTTATAATTTTTTTTCAATCTACTACTTTTCTAAGAGGCAATACTTGTAGTAGGTATCACATTTGGTAGGACTTATGCAAATTTACAAGCATATTGATTCATTCTTTATGGTTTCCTCAGATACATTGGGAAATGTAAAGAGGCAAAAAAGTTCAGAGTCACTGCTGTTAGTAAATCCTTGGGTTATTAGAGTCTACACTGAAATTATTGATGACAATCAAAATAAACAGAACATCTGGTATCATAAATATGCGCCTCTTATATGAGAAGCACTGATTAGATGTTTTAACTACTTCATACTTAACAAAGATTTTATTCCAGAGGAAGTGAGTCTAAAAAATTATTTGGAACTTTTTCTATCATGATGGAGTCACTGGAACCTGTCTTGCCCCTCCCCACTGTAAACAACTAGACAGCTGGATGAAAAATACGGGGAAAAACTCCCACTTTTAAGACATTAGACAACAGCATTTCAGCTAAGTGACCAAGGTCCACATCAATTATTATAAATAATACTGACAGTATACAGCCTTGTTGTGATGTGCTAGGATTAGAAGATGGACAAAAGACATGAAGAGACATTTCACCAAAGAGGATCTACAGGTGTTGAATAAGCACATGGAAAGTCGTTGAGCATCATTTATCACTAGGGGAATTCAAATGGAAACCACGATGACCTATCACTATCCTCCTGTTGGCTAAAATAAAAAAGTGACAACACCAAATGCTGGCAAGGATGTAGAGAAAATGAACCCCTCATATGCTGTTGGTGGGAATGTAAAGTGCTAAGGCACTCTGGAAACACTTTGGCAGTTTTGTAAAATTAAACATGCAAATGCCATATGACCCAGAAACTGAATTATTGGGCAACCGTCTCAGAAAAAATGAAAATGTATGTTTAAATCCACTTCAGCAAGTCCTACTGCCTCCTGTCGTCAGGGTGAGTACCATGAAGACATGCCTAGGGGTGGGCTTGATGGCTGCATGTGTGTGGGAGCAGTGGGGTTAGGGGTCTGGCTGAGGGAAAAGGAGATGGAGGGAAGGAACATGAATGAGAAGAGCCTGACCTGGCGCGGTCAGATGTACAACAGACAGAGGGGCTCAGGACAAGGTCGCAAAGCCTGGATAGGGCCCGACCACGACGTCTTCAAGATCAAGTGAAGGACCTTGAACTTTGTCTTAATGACAATGAAATGCCAGTAGACGATTTTACAGAGGAAGTGATGAGATCAGACTATCGTTACATAAGGTCTCTGCAGTGCAGAAAATGGCTCAAGGGTCAGGGAGAAGAGGTGTGAGACCTGTTGGAAGGAGTTGCTCTAGTGATGGTGGGAGGCGAAGGCAGCCTGGTGCTGATACTGCAGATAAGTGAGAGGACAGAAGAGGATTGTAGAAGCTCTTCGTAGTTGGATGCAGTAAGTAGGAGGAAGAGGAGGGTATCAGAGGGATTCCCAAGTTTTTGCCCAGAACAACTTGGGGTTGGTAATGATACCACTTGGTGAGCTCACAAATACTTAAGGAGAGGAGAAGACGGTCTCTAAGTTGGAGGTACCTCTACGACATCCAAGGGTGTATTGCTCAGTGGGCAACTAGAGATTTGCCAGATATTCTAAAGAAAATACGACATGTTCCCTCCCATAAGACACCAAAGTAAATTTCAAATGGATTGAAGAGTTAAATGTACAAAATTAACTCACACATGAGTAGGATGATATAGGAGAATATTTCTAAAATCTTGATACACAGAATCTTCCTAGCATGAAATAATAAAAAAAGAAACCACAAGAAAATATCCACATGTAATCATGTAAACCGAAATTGTGATGTATGGAAAACAAAATACCTTACACACATTTAAAAGGCAAATGACAGTGTAAAAAAATTATTTGCCGCTTACGGCAAATAAGATTTAATATACTTAATATAACGGGCTATTTTGAATCAAGCAGAATAAACCTCGGCACGAATGGTCTGGTAGAAACAGGGTGTTCAGGAAAGGAGAGACACATGTAACCAGAAGCACACTGAAGAAGATTTCAATCTCAGGGTGGCACCTGTGGCTCAAAGGAGTAGGGCGCTGGCCCCACATACCAGAGGTGGCGGGTTCAAACCCAGCCCCAGCCAAAAACTGAAAAAAAAGAGAAGGTTTCAATCTCACTAGAAATCAATGAAACCAACAAATTAAAACAACACTAACATGGTATTTCTGACCATCAGGCTATTCTCAGGATTTGTATCAAGATGGGGTGATAAATGCTATTGTGTACTCTTCGTAAGAGTAAAAACTGGTACAATTTTTTTTTCTTGGAGAGTAATATGGAAATAATTACATATTCTCCTGGGCCCCGGGATACTATTTCTGAGGAATGATATCAAAAAAAGAAAAAAAGTCCACAAAGATGTACAGACAAGAATATTCCTTGCAACGTTGTTTATAACAGGGAAAAGTTTTCAACTGCCCAAAAGTTGAATTGTGGATTGATCTTAAAAAGTCATAATATGTCATACAGTAGACTACTGGACAGCCAGGAAAAATGATACACAAGAAACTTACACCTTGGTATGAAAATACATTTATGAGATACATATATTTTTAAGTAAAAAGTGGGGTTACAAAATACTACGAGCGGTATGATTCCTTTTATGTTCAAATACATATACACACACACTATACAGGAAATACTATACACACACCAACCGCAGGAAAATCCCTGGACACTAAAACATATCAAAATGTCAATAATAGTTATCCAATAGGGCAGTTTTATGTGGTGAGTTTTTTCCTCTATAGTCCCATATTTTCTAATTTTTCTTCCATGCTTTTTATTACTCACAGGATAAAAATGTCTAGGAAAAAAACCAGGATGCTTCCCTAATATTATTTTTGCCTTCACTGATGAATATTAACGTCTGTGTGTGTTTATAAGTCATTCAGTAAAACAAAACCATCTGCGAATCATTTTTCTGGAGTCAGCCCACTTCTCAGTCCCAGGAAAACCCAAAAGGAAAACACAGGATGTGACATTCATAGATAGAAGAGAGATCAGGAGCTGTTTCTCCCACATCTCAGCTGTTGGCAGCTTCCCTAGAAGCACAAATGAGGCTGCCTTGGGATGGACTGGGGACCCAGGCTCTGTGAAATTCTGCAAAATTTGGGAGGTAGCCATAGTGGCTTAGCAGGGGCTAGGGAACAAGGTGCTCTCCAGCCAATGAAAACACATGGTTTTTCGGTGGCTTAAGTGCCCACCTCCTTCAGAGGCGCCTGAGATGTGAGCCTCTCCCAAATTCCCAGCCAGAGTGACCCTTACGCTTTTGTTGGTTGAGCAAAGTTCTAAAAAACATAGACTTTGTCCTACTCTCATAATTTCAGGACTTCTGGGCTCCGATAGAAAAGGGTGGAACGTTTGCTATTCTGGTGGTTCAGAGTTCCTTTTGAGACTCTAATGAAAATTTGAGAGGCTCCCCTCAGCACATACACATCCATAGAACATTTCACATCTATTTGCGGAGATTTCGCAAACTCCCTGAAGCTCACAAGGAGGTAATTGAGGAGAAAGACTCCAAGTTGGGCTGGATCCCTACCTTAGAAGTGAGTCCTCATACCCAGTGGCCACCAACGCACCTGATGAAGCCACCTGCCCACCCGGCTCTCCCCTACCTGCTGCTCTGGGGTCTCTGAACCACTAATAACCATAGACCCTGGACCTGGAGTATCTCTCCCTTATTTCCTACCACCAATCTTCCTCATTTTTTAACATCCTGTCACTTTTATATCTTTTAGTGAAAATGAATGCGGTAGCTAAAAACAGTTTCTCTAGGAGACACACTGCATCGTTCCTTCCCCCTCTGGACTTTCATTATCACGTTCACACTTTCTCAGGTGTCCCTGTAATGGCTCATTTCCCACGTTCCAAGGGCACAGCCCTGGAAACATACCGGGCAAACACAGTCCCGGCTAGTCTCCGCGCTGAGCGCCGGTAACGACAGCACAGTCGATCGTTTGCATCCAAGAAATGCCTCATTACATTTTGCAACAGTATTCGTGTTTTGCAATACTTGCTTCGTGGAGGATTTAGGGTTTTGTTTTTTTTAACATCTGCAATCTCGGAGATGCTGTGGTAAATTTTAAAACTCAGCCATGCATCACTTGCCTATAAACCCGGGTGCACAGACGCATGTGCCATTCAGGCCTTCGCTGTCACAGGTGGCTCCGTTCAGACAGCTGACGTTGGCACAGGGATCCTTGTACAACTCACAGTGTGTTCCTGTGGAGAAACAGGCAAAACAGGGTGACTCATCAAGCAATCGCCAGCTCCCATGGCCTTTCAAAGCAAAGTGTTTGAACAGCCTGGGCCGATGCAGAAGGAGGTTCCTGGCGTGCGCGTACTTGTGTGCCCACGTGTACTGAAGATTGTTGTTAAAAACACATCCTATGAGAAAACAGCAAATCCAATCCCTGCCCATAGGTCCCACCATGTATCTGTACTAACTCTGACTACACGTTGCAAAGCCTGGGGAACAAAAAGCTAAAATCCTGAAAGATGGAATTAATCAGTAACATGCTTTCTTAAGCTCCAAAAGAAACAGAAAACAGCTAGGTGGCCTTACTAAACGATCAGAATAATTGATAGCAGCATCCTGAAGGTGGAGATTCAGAATCAGATATTTCAATGAGTCCCAGCCCCACTGCAGGGCAGAGGGGGCCACTCCTCATGTAGAATTTATTCTCAAAACACAATCGATTCCGCACACTCCAAAGCTGCTGAGCACTGAACATACTCCAGACCCTCACTCTGTGCTTTAGGTCGGATTTATTCCTCACAATGACGCTGCAGAACAAATACCCTACTCCCCCATTGCACAGATGAGGAAACTGAGGAAAGAATGCACAATCACAGGGCAAAATCGCAAGAGGAGCTAGAATTTGAACCTGCTAGAGTTCCGAACCCAGAGTCTACGTTTGCTAGTTTGCTAAGAGTGAGCTCAGACCGGCTGTGCAAATACACAAACTTCTCTGTGTTTAACTAAGAAGGAGCATTTTAAAATCTGTAGAGTAGGGTGGTGGCCCCATATACCAAGGGTGGTGGGTTCGAACCTGGCCCCGGCCAAACTGCAACAAAAAATAGCCGGGCGTTGTGGTGGGCCCCTGTAGTCCCAGCTGCTCGTGAGGCTGAGGAAAGAGAATCTCCTGAGCCCAAGAGCTGGAGGTTGCTGTGAGCTGTGACCAAACGGCACTCTACTGAGGGCAACAGAGTGAGACTCTGTCTCTAAAAAAATAATAATAAAAATAAAATGAAATAAAACTCTGTAGAGTAAAAACAGAAAGTTTCCCATTTGTGTGTGTGTGTGTGTGTGTGTTTTAAGTACATAGGCATGTATATATGCAAATACTTAAAACAGGACTGAATTACTTTCAGGAGAATAGATCATCGGGCTGTTTTATGAGTATATATTATTTTACAATTTTATAAAAACCTTTGTAAATCCAATGCTATTTGAAAGATGGAATACCTACCAGGGTACACCAGGGTCCTGAGATGGCAGGTGGGGTTGGCGTCTCTCCCCATCCCCCACCCCCAATGCCAACCTTTAGAGAGGAAGATAAACTAAATTTTATCCTGAATAAAAACGTACATAATGTTATATCAACCCTTCCCAACAGCCTGAAGAAAAGTAATCATAAAGCAAATGGTAACTGAAAGGTATTCAACTTAATTCTCTCTCCACTTCATTTCTTAGCTCATTTTCTGCAAGGCACCATCACACCAACGACACATCATTTAGGCTTTAAAATTATCCTTGCTGGTTTTTCTCTCATTTCTTTTTCAATGCCTTAAGAAATAGGGCTCAGGAAGGAGGACAGGAAGTAAGAGCAAACAGAAACGGAACTTCCTACCTATATTCACATCAATGACTTACTTGAGCCAGGCAAGCCATTTTAGAAGGAATGGCCTTTCATTCTTTTTCGTCTTTTGCCCCTCAGACCCAAGCCATCAACAACATTCTGCCCAATATTTCTCAGAAGTGTCTTGTAAATATCTGCCTTGCATTTTCTCCTGAGACCACTACCGTGTGGCCTGGCTCCTGGTGGGATATGACTCCTGGCACCATCCTACCTTCCTCTCCACCTTCAGCGGCTTCATCATTCCCAACAAATCCAGCATGCATGTTAATATAAAAGATCAAAGTAATTTAAAGATTGGCATAAATCTGGTAATTATTCTTCCTCTTCTCCCAGAAGCCTCTGTTCTTTTTTTCCCACAGATTCCCAATATTTATCATGAAACAAATTTTCACATCCATACAAGTTTCCAGTGGGCTAATCAATAGGCATCAGGTGACATGGAAAATACAGCCACCAAGTTCATAGATGTCTGAAGCCTAAAAAACATTTCCATTAGACACAAAGTAAAAGGAATCAAATGATCTCCACTGGGTTTCTAGGGATTCAGTAGCCAACAGCTAATACGTTGGCACACAAATATTGTTTGTTTATTTTATTTTCCCTGGTTGAAAACAGGAACATTTTTTTCAATCAAGTCTGAAAAGCAAATTCTAGGCTAAATATTGAAGCATCTTAACCTCAAAGTCTTCAATAAACTAGATCGATGGAAACACCCAAGATAATAAGCAATTTCAGTCTTTTGGGAGTTTGGGTTTTGGGGAGTCGGGCTGGCAACAATCACATCCCGTGTTACTTCTCTTTTTCCAAAGATAAGACATATGGTCACATAAGCATTCATTAAGTCTCTAGCAATGAGACTGGACAAAAGCTAACACTGATGATAACACAACTACTATGAGTAGATGGGGTAAAACTTCCTGTAAGCAGAGTGGTTATTCACATTTCTGTACTCTAAACCTTACTAATCCCTATAGAATAAGTTCATATTTGTCATATTGTTCAGCTTTCATTAAAGCTGAAAAACTCTGGGCCAGAAGCTTTAAATACAGAGGGTAGAGAGCCATGGGTACTACTGGTGCACCGGAAGGCTTCCATCCAATTCTCCTCCCGTGGCCCCTGGGGCCCACCTTCCTGCCATCCTCACTGCTCCCCAGGAACTCTGAGTCTTGGGCTGTTTTGTCGACAAGTACACCTTGCTCTATCCTCTCCCTCCACCTGGTCTTCACTTGGCATGTTTTAATCTATCTGTCCAGTCTCTGTTCAAATACCCTCTCTCTGGAAAGCCAACCCTGAGTCTCCCATGACAGACCACAGTCTCCCACTGACGCGTGTCGAGAGCATGCTGGGATTATTCCTATTGTTGCAGATTTTACTGTGCCAAATTGTAACTTATCTGCTGTCCTGTCTGATCCCCCCCACAAAGCTCTGAGGTCCTATAGAGCAGAGCCCATATCTTAACGTGTGGAAGAAATTACAGGTATAATACTAGAACCCTGTCCTTTCAGGAGGAGCGACAGCCAGTGTACTTTGGCTGACACACAGGTGAGACTGCCAGAGGAGAGGGCAGTCGTTCCAAATCCCAAATATGCCTCAAAAACACCCTCTTTTGTCAGGGAAAACCAGGTCCACTCTTCAAACTAAGTGTGCAGTGACATATGCTCCGGCCACTGGCAGAGAACGTAACACGCACTGTTACGAAACTAATATTTAGTCTCAAGCAAAAATAAACTGCAATTCAGTCAAAACTAAGGAAAATTCATACTTTTCATATTAAGGGGACAGAAAAGCAAGGTTTCTGAAAAAAATCTCTCTTCCAATGGGGCTCTTTACAGAAGTTAATTTTAGCATTGAAATGAGGAAGAATTCAAACAGCAGGGCACCAATTATAAATCACGGAGGTAATCACAAGGAATATGTATGAAAAGCATTATTTTGTGACTAGGAAAAGTAAGCCAGGTAAGGAAAATTAACGGGAAGTGTTTTTTATACCTAACACTTACTTTAAGATACCATCTTATTTTATTCAAACTTAACTTCTTCCGTGAAAACGGTCCCAGTATTTCAGCCTTCTCAAAGCTCAACATTTGCTAAACCTCTTCAGAATTACTCTTGACATGTCAACTTCAGCCTCATTATTCCTTGTGTGTGTTAGATTCAGTCTACACTTCTGGTGAAATAATAGGTTGAAGAAGGAAGGATTTATTCATTTTTGTATCTATTAAGGTATTTGAGAAGGGGTAGGCTTACAAAATAACTAGAAATTCTTGTTCACTGGTTAAGCACAATCTAGCAAAAGAAATAATTTTACCCAACACAGGAAGAGGTTGATCTCACCCTTTCAATTAAAATCTCTGCAGCCTTTAAAAATAAACAACTAAGTACAAAGTGAGCAAATCTATAATCCAGTGATCTCATTTCTGAGACTCTATGTCTAAAACAAATCCAGAAAGTATGAAAATTATATAAATAAAGGTGTTAATTCCAGGATTATTTATAATAGCCCCACATCTGATACAACATCAAAACAATAGATAAATGTTCCCGTGTGGGAACATTGCAGAACCATTTAAAATAAAACTAGTAAGACTTTCTAGCAATGCATAAATTAAACATAATGTCAGGTTAAGTGCATGCAGAAAACATAAAATTCCAGGTATACTCAATTATAACTATAAAAGCATGGATATTTAAAAAAATAGAAAATTAATTATGGCTTTTGTGTTATTCTGTAAACCCATGAGCGATTTTGAATTTTCTCTTTTTGCTAAATTTTTGTTGTTATTTTCGTAACTAAAAATTGAATTTTTTTCTAAATTTTATCATCCAACATTTCAAATGAGTATATCATGTATCATTTAACTTGTTTTGCTAGAAATAAAAATCAATACTAGTATGATATAGGGCTGTATTTTGACTTTTTTGGCAATATGAGGTTATGCCAAAAGTCTTAGAAGCTCTGTTCAACTAGCTTTGAACTCGTTTTAAAGGGTTGTATCAGAATTTTCGCATGTCTGAAGGAAGGTTATACTGAGGTCCTCCAGACATTTTGATTTCTCACGATTTCATGATCTACAGTGGGAACCTACATCCTAAGGAAATGTTTGCATTTAATTCATGAGTTAAATAGTTGTTCTTAATTCATGTAAAGATAACTGTGGAGCATCTGTTTTGTGCAAGCCAATATATTACAGTGAATTAAGAGAGAAAAAGAACCTATACAGTCACTACCTTTCAGGAGATTACAAGTTGGTCCAGGCAAGAGGAAAGTCTAGAGCCAGAAAGAATTGAATACGAGGCTACACATCATCATAGAAAACACTGGGAGAGTCAGAGAGAGTCACCTCCCTGTGAGGCTCAATACTTCATTCACACCACAGACTCAGTCACAGGAGCAGAGGAGGGTACAGGAGGGGGTGGTGGAGCAAGGGCTCAAGAATGAGCCCCCTCCTCGCCAGGGACCAACATCATTCATGGTGTCCTGGGAAGAGCAGGGAGACAAGAGCCGGGGGAAAGGAAGGAAGCTGCAGAAGACAAAGCAGGGTGATTTTCAGCAAGGTCCCAGAGATCAATGGGGCAAAGGGGCAGGAATGCCAAGACACAGGTGGAAGGGAAGGCATTGCAGATTTCACCAACAACTCTTCCCTTAGTTCACCGTGGGTTTTCCTGAAATCCATTTCACTGGAACAGCATGGACAAAAGCCTAAAAGAAGAGTTGTTAAGAGAAGAACAAAAATTTAGGAAATAAAGGTGCTATGTGTTCTAATTCTCCGGTTGATTAAAAAGAGGGAGGAGGAGTTGGAGAAAGGGACTTGGAGTAAATAAAGAAGGACTTGAAGTCAAAAAAGAGGGCTTTCAATTACTATTCCAATGGACTTTATTTAAAAGTGCAAGCATTTCTTTTTAGCAGCCCAATTTTCCTAGCACCATTTATTTAAAAAGATTCCTTTCTTATTCATAGTAATTCCTCTATAAGAGTCATATGTTATTATAGACAATGGTTTGGGGACTATTCTTCAGTTTTGATTAGCTGTCCATTCTTCCCCCTGTAACACAAGTATATGAATGTCATAATAGCTGTGGCATTATAATGAGTTTTACCAGGTGGCAGAAGTTCCCCCTCATTGCTCCCCTTTTTCAAAATATTCTTAGCTATAATTACCTGACTTCCTACTGCACTTACTATTAGGAAGTTGGATTTATTTATGTATTTTTTAAAAAACATAAAACAGTAGAAATCACCATGTAAAAAAACCACATATGTAAAGTAGAAAGTTAAAGCCAACCTTACCCTTAACATACAACCTATCCAATTTCCAACTCCTGGTATACACTAGTTTAGGAGTTGATGCCTACCCACCTGGTAGTTTTCTAAATTTATACAGGCATGTTATGTTTAAATATACACTGGCAGAAATGCTTCTGAAGAGAAGAGACTGTCCTTCCCTCAAAGAGAAAAAAGCACAGGGTCTTGGGGCTCTCCCCTCCCCTCCCCTCTCTTCCTCTATCCTGGAGAACACAAGGTAGCTCCTTCTGTCTATCTTTTCTTTCCTTCTTCCTAATCCAACCCAACCACCCAACCACCTCACCATTCTTAGAGGTTCTGCCATTTACTGTGACATTGCTAGGGTTTGCTTCCAATCTTTCCAGCAGCCTTATGTACACCTAGACCAAAATGTTCTCATAAATACACTGGAATTAAATAAAATTTTACCTGCCCAATGGGATGAAATTTTTAACACAGATGTATGCCTTCCAATAATTTTTATCCCCACCCCATCCAATTCACATAATATGAGTTAAAGTTATATGAAAACTATTCTAAATTTTTCCTGAAGAACAGGAGTGGTGGACACACTATGAGGTAACTCCCTCAGGGAGTCACACTGTGTATAATTTCCATCCCTTAGGATGAACTTCTAACCAAGAACATAATAGCAGTTAAGAGGTGTTAAAAATGTCATTAAAGTCCTTAATCAGTTGACTTTATCCTCGGAGGGCCTCACCTAATCAGGTGAGACCTTGAAGAGGGTCCAGGCCCTCATTAGAGGTATGAAGAAAAGGGGGAGAGCTTTATCATGGTGCTGGCCTTCAAGAAGAAAGCCATCATGAATTCTATGGCCAGAAGAATACGAATCCAGCCAATAACCCGAGGTGACAGGAAAGCTGCTCCTTCACCATTCGAGCCTTAGATGAGAGCACAGCCCTGCTAGCCCCTTGCCTTTAGCCTTGCGAGACCCTAACCTGGAAATCCATTAAGCCACACCTAGACCTTTGAAACTGTTATAATAAAATGGTGTTGTTTTAAGCCACTAACATGTAGTAATTCGTCATGCAGCAATGGATGCCAATAAGGCAGGTATATCTATTTTTTTACAAAAGATTTTGTTTCACCGTGAAATTCAGTCATGTTAATATCATCTGTTTAAGTTTATCCCTTCCTTTAACAAAGTCTGCCTAGCCCTCTTCTCCCATTCTCCATCTTCCCCTATCCAGATACCTTTGTTCTGATTTAGTTCCTACTTGGTGAGCATGCCTTTAGAAATAATTCTCTTAGAAAGGGTACATGGTGTCAATGTTTTCTGCATCCTGAATATATGGCAATGTCTTTCTTTTGCCCTCAAATATAAATGATCCTTCCCCCGCCCCAGACTTTTCCACTTAAAAGGTCTGAAACACTCTCAACCTTCACAATAGAGAGAAGCAGGACAAAACTGGCTTCATTCTCCTTCTCTATGCAACCTGTACTCCCTGTGAAGAGTATTATAAAAATTTCTCTTTGTCCTTGCAGTTAGAAATTTTATCAGGAAAGTTCAAAGTGTGTATCCTCTCCTTCCTTACCTCTGCCACCCTATGAGTTCATTCTATTTGAAAACGAGATTTTCCTCAGCTCACAGATGGCTCCCTCTAGCCATCAGTTGATTCTGGTTTTATTTCCTTGTGCTCCTAATTCTGGAGCATTCATTGCTCAGATGGAAACAGATCTCTCGGCTCCTTGCTCCACATGTCCTATCTTTTCACTTGTGGTTTCCATTTCCTCATATCTTGACGTGTGCCGTGAGATAGTTCCTCCTTTTGCTTTTCCACTTCCAAATTCAATTTTGAGTAGTATACATTACTTTTTTCACTTCCTCTCTGGAGTGTTTAGAGTTGTTGCAATTTTGTTTTTTTACAGCGGGAGTAGGGGATGAACCTAAACCTTTTCCCCCCTCTTTGAGTTGCTGCTGGGGGCTCACTGACTAGCTAGGCCAGAAGGTGGAGACCTGGGAAGAGACAGACAACACTGGACAGTCTGGACAGTCCCCCTGCAGGGCTGGACAGGCCAGCCAGCTGGGTCACCTACTAAGGCACAAGGTAGAAACAAACCTTCCAGTTTGGCTTTCTCAGGACCACAAAAAAGAAAGAGGGCAGAGGGCAGCAAGTATCCGAGAGATAGGGTCCCATGAAGCGTATTTGCAGCATTTTCTCCCAGCTGAGGGAGTCGTTTCAGCTCAACTGTACAATAGACTTCAGTTCTGCCTAGAACCGGCATTCCCTACTCTTGCTGTAAGCAAAGGCTCCCGACACCTGAACCCTTCTCTTGCGTTCCCAAATCCTCAGAGATGTTTGAAATATCCTCTTCCTGAGCCATTCCTAGCAGAAAGCTGGGAGGGGTCAGAGATACTGAATGTGGACATGAAATGCCATCTTCCTAGAACCTTCACTTTCTCAGAGGAAGAGTTGCACAAACATATTTATATGGTGAAAAGGTTAAAAAAAAAAATGAGCAAGGAGAAAGTAAGAGGTTAAAGATAGGTAGGGAGAAAGGTAATGGCTAGGGAAAAGTCTCAGAAAGATGGAAGGGAAGAACTGAGAGCGCACGGGAAGGGTTAACTTTGAGCCGGATGGTGAGAAAGCAGGACTGCTAATCCAGGAGAGCATTATGTTTTAGTGGCGGTGATTGAAGATGACTTTGTAGGGCAAGAGTGCTCAAAAAGTGGCCGGCAGACCAGCATGCATCAGCATTATCTGAGAAATTAGCAGAAATTCAGATTCTTACGTCCCACCCAGACCTAGGAAATTAGAACAGTGGTTCTCAACCTTCCTAATGCCCTGACCCTTTAATACAGTTCCTCATGTTGCGGTGACCCCCAACCATAAAATTATTTCTGTTGCTACTTCATAACTGTAATTTCTGCTACTGTTATGAATCGTAATGTAAATATCTAATATTAGGCGACCCCTGTGAAAGGGTCATTCGACCCCCAAAGGAGTCGCGACCCACAGGTTGAAAACCGCTGAATTAGAAGCTATCAGGTGTGGCCCAGCAATCTATGATTTAACAAGCCTACTGATTCCACTGGTTCATGTGTAAGAACCACTGCTTTGAGGTGTATAAAATTAGATAAATCCAAAGATGTTTACACATGACAACTCTTTTTTTATACCACGAAGATGGAGAGGAAGCCAATGAAGTCAGTTATATTCTAGGAGTGAGTGATTATTGAATGGGGCTTGGGAAAAGTAGCAAAACTTTAAAATTTCCATTGGAAAAAATGGGAAAAGGCTAGGATCACAGTCTGTGAATTTGCAAAGACAGTATTGTAGGTCATCATATGCACTGGTATTTTTTATTTCTCATAATGATAGCAGGAATGAAGGCTCAATGATAGAAAAGTAAGAGACGTTATTCAGAACACATCCAGCTAATGATTTTGTCATTTGTAAAGATGAAATCCGTTTCATAAAATTTATGATAAAGAATTCTGGCATTTTAAATTTTCTGAAGCACATTCATCACTACTAATTCTGTTATGAACAAATTTCACAGCCTCTGTAAGCATCACTGCCCTTACTTTATACAGAGACAATCAGACCAGTCAGTGTAGGAGGTTTATCCAGGTTCAGCAGCAAGCCAGTGGCACAGTCAGGATAAGCTCCCTAAGTCTTCCGATTCATTTCTCCTTTATTCTTCTTCCAGAATTGAACTAACTCCCTTTTACTCAATGCTCTGATGGACTTGGAACTGTAAAACCATGGCAATGAAGCCAGCATGTCTGCTCTTGCACCCTTGTGGAAATTGGTGGAGTTTAGTTCTAAGTAAGCACAGCACTCCAGCAGAAGCATCAGAGTCGCTGAACATAGGAATGCCTTGGCCTACTGTCCACCCTTCCTTCCAGGGGGTTATCAAGTTCCTCAGTTCCTCAGTGTGGTCCACAAAGCTCCGAAGAGTGCCCAAATAATCACTAAACAAAGGTGTGCCCATCCAAAGAGAAGCAACAGCGGTCACAATGTGAGGTCACCGGGCAGACGGATGGTACCAAGTAAACAGAGATGGGAACAAGAGGTTAAGTGAAGTGGCTATAAATAGAGCCTGAAAAGCATTACCAAATCTCAGCTTATCCCTGAATTTAGGGCTTAGAGAAATGTGTGCACCAGCTGATAAGCGGGCTCTCCTGGCACAGAACGTTCTGAGGCTGTCTGGGTTCCCTGAAGCCACACCATCCCCGAGCCATGGCCAGAGGCCAACAGAAAGGCGGGAGCAAGGGGCATGAGGCTTGTGAGGGACGGCACTACAGCCACCTCCTGGGGCTGCTGTGGGATATAATGAGCTAATGCACATCAGGACAAGGTCTGCACACTGTAAAGGCTCTGTCAACATCAGCTGTTTTTCCAGAATGACATTGACATGTGTCTGTGCAAGTGAACTAACATTTGCGCCCCCCCCCCCAGCAGCGTCACTTGGTGAGAGCTAATTCATCTGACTCCACCGCCGCCACCCTCAGGAAGCCCAGCAGCCTGTCCTCGAATAACAAGCTGTGCAGAGAGCCAGGTTTCCTCTTCCCCATTTCCACAGCCATGGCCTCTGCCCTCCATCTGACCATGCACCTTCATAGCACTTGGCGTCTTCAGCTTTTTACACATTCAACAGGAAAGAAAGTGAGGATACAAGGAGCAGGAAAGGGCAGGGGAGAGACTCTTCCTTCTCTCGGAGGAAAGCCTGAGACTGGCAAAAGGATGTCCCGGGCCCACGAATCGTTCCTCTCCAGCATGTGATTTTTCTTCTCAGCAGATTCATTCTCCAATGAGAGGTGTGTGCATTTAAATGGAGAAATTCAGGGGGCCGTTTAGAGCCACTCGGGCCTCTCACCTTTGTACTCTGCCAGGCACACACACTCATAGCCGTTAACCAGGTCCCTGCAGGTGGCGGCGTTCAGGCACGGCGCGGAGAGACACTCGTTATATTCCTCTTCGCAGTAGAGGCCGTGGTAACCTGAGGGACAGAGAGAAAGGCCCACTGTGAGATGCGTCCCATTTAAAACCCACACAGGCCAGCCTGCAAGGAAGGTGGATGGAGAGTCTCTGGACGGTGTGGAGCGGACAGATGGGATTTTAGGAGCTGGGTCGCTGGGGGCAAAATCAAAATGTGTATTGGAAGGAAGGCTATGAAGAAAAAGCCTGTTCTTACCATACTTATTCATGATCCTGAGTGTAAAAGGGGCAATTGCACTTACCCACCGGATGATCTCACCATTATGTGTCCAACGGTTGTTGTACCGGGGAGACCTGGTTCCCGAGTGTGTCTGCTGCAGCCACTGGACACAGTGCGCATGGCAGGATTTACAGAACGGGAGCAGCAAACAGCTCCCCCCAAGCATAAAAACCATGCTTTTCCTTTACATAAATTAGAAAAATACATTTCCCTACAGAAAATTTTACTAAAGGAAAAATGCAATCCTTTTTTAAAAAATTTTATTTATTCATTTATTTTTGCTTTTCAAGTAAGTCAAGAAAATTAGCTCAAAAAGTTTAATTAAAATCCCTGATGAAATGTGGGTTTGCTTTTGGGGGGTTCTTGCTTGCTTAAAAATAGGACTGGTATAATTTATAATATTTTAAATGGAACTTAAATTTTTTGTTGATTAAAAATATACGAATGGAAAGAAAAAAGAAATCAACAATTTCTTGGTAAAGACAGCTTTTACCCTGCCATTTGAAAAAACAGGTGTTGATTCTAAAGCACAAGAAGACAACATGCTTTAAGACTCACTCGTGAGTGTTACACTGTTTTCAACTTTCAAAAACATGTATTACTGCCAACTTGCAGTGAAACCAAGCCATTTTTTGTCTGGCCCTGTCCAAACAATGAAAAACACATGAGTGCTTTCACAAATCACCCTGCCTGTGTTAGTTCTGAACTCAGATAAACAGAAAAAATAAACTCTTGCCCAAGTAAGAATTAGAACTACTAGCTGTCCCCAGCCTTTCTAACTCACAGCCAACTCTAAGGCTCAGAAAGTCCCACTAGAACATGCCAGTGCTGCTGAGCTGTTTTGTTTCTTGTGCCCATCACAAAAGTAGGCTATGCTCATATTTATATCAACAGAGCACTTCTCAAGGATGTTGCTCTTCCAGCTGATTTTGAACTACTTTCCAAATTGAGGTTGTGAAAATGGCTCCTTTGCGGAGACCTTGACCTACCTAAGATAAACACACCATGATTTTCAACTCTTCAGTCTGACCCTACTGTATGTAAATTTAGGGAAATATTTCTTATTACTCTTGATCAGATATTTTCATCCAGATAAGAGGTTCCAACTAGCAGTAATTTTGTCCCGCAGAGAACATTTAGCAATGTTTGGAGATATATTCAGTTGTCGCACCAGGAAGAGAAGGAAAAGATTGCTACTGGCATCTAGTGGGTAGAGCCAAGAGTACTGCTGAGTAAGCATCCTGCAATGCCCAAGACAGCTCCAACAAGACTACCCAGCAAAAACGTCAGTGCAGCCAGGCTGATAAACTTTGCTCTGGATCAGGGGTCAGCAAACTGGCTCACAGGGCAAATGCATCCCAGTCTGTTTTTGTAAATAAAGTTTTATTGGGACACAGCCACACCCACCATTTGCATATTGTCTACAGCCACTTACACACTATAACAGCAGACTGGGGAGTTGCAACAGAGACCCTACAGCCTGCAAAGCCTAAATATTTACTCTGTAGCCCTTTACAGAACAAGTTTGAGGACTCCTGATATGGAATAAATGGAAGATCTTTCTTCTTATAAGAATTCTGGATATTAACACCTTATCAATGTATATGGTTTGCAAATATTTTCTCCCTTTCCATAAGTTGCCTTTTCATTCTTACATTAATTTCACTGAAGAAATCATTTCTAAGACCAATGTTATGAAGTTTTCTCCCTATGTTTTCTTCTAGAAGTTTCATAGTTTCAGGTCGAACATCTAAGTATTTAGTCCATTATGAGTTGGTTTTCATGTAGGGCATAGGATAATGCAAACAGACAACTGATGTATAAAAATAACATCAGTAACCACCATCACTAAGCATCAGAGGGAGATGCCAGCTGAAACTACTGAGATCATGTCATACCTGTTAAATTATAAAATATATAGACACATCAAATGTAGGCAAAGATGTGGAGAAATGAAACTTTCGCATACTGTTGGTGAGAATATAAAATGGGGCAGCAACTATGGAAACACTATACAAGTTCCTCACAAAATTAAAAATAGAACTACCAAATGATTCAGCAATCCCATTTCTGGGTATTTATCCAAAAGAATTGAAAACAGGATTCCTAGTATCAGCACGTCCATGTTCAATGCTATTCACCATAGCCAAGAGGCAGAAACAACCTAAATGTCCGTCAACGTGTGAACAGATAGAGAAAATGGTACCGACACACAGTGGAATATTATTCAGCCTTAAAAATGAAGATGACCCTATCATTTGCTACATCACGGAGGAGCCTGCAGGACATTCTGCCAGGTGAAGCAAGCCAGTCACAGAACAAATACTTACATGGGGTGTCTAAAATAGTCAGATTCATAGAAGCAGAAGCAGAATAATAGCTGCCCAAGGTCTGCAGGGAGAGGGAAACGGGAAGCCGCTATTCAATGGAATAAAGTTGTAATTGTGCAGGGTCAGAATGTTCTAGATACCTGCTGAATGACAGTGTGCATATGGTAAATAATACTGCACTTAAAAAATTGTTAAGCTGGGCGGCGCCTGTGGCTCAGTGGGTAAGGTGCCGGCCCCATATACTGAGGGTGGTGGGTTCAAACCCAGCCCCGGCCAAACTGCAACAAAAAAATAGCTAGGCGTTGTGACAAGCACCTGTACTCCCAGCTCTTCGGGAGGCTGAGGCAAGGGAATCACCTAAGCCCAGGAGTTGGAGGCGCTGTGAGCTGTGATGCCATGGCACTCTACCAAGGGTTAATAAGTGAGTCTCTGTCTCCAAAAAAAAAAAATTGTTAAGCTATAATTGGGATATAGCTTTTATATGAAAGCTATAAATTAGTTTCATAGTAGGGCTGAGTACACTGGATACTTTTTCTTCCATTCTTGAGATATTTTGCTAAGAAGAATATGTTCCAGCTCCATCCATGTAAACATGAAAGAAGTAAAGTTTCCATCTTTCTTAAGGCTGCATAGTATTCCATGGTGTACATGTACCACAATTTATTAATCCATTCGTGGGTTGATGGGCACGTGGGGAAAGGAGCAAGGGAGGGGAGGGGGGTGGATGGGTGGAGGGAGGGCGATTGGTGGGTCCACACCTACGGTGCATCTTAGAAGGGTACAGGTGAAACTTACTAAGTGCAGAATATAAATCTCTGAACACAATAACTAAGAAAATGCCATGAAGGCTATGTTAACCGGTTCGATGAAAATATTTCAAATTGTATATAAAACCAGCACATTTTACCCCATGATTGCATTAATGTACACAGCTATGATTTAATAAAAAAAAATTGTTAAGAAGGTAGGTCTCATATTGTGCTTTTTTAAAAAATAACAATAAATATACATAGAGAGAGAGAAAGAGTTAAGTGTCTTCTGGCTTTCTCTCCTAACTGTAAGGACCTCTCTGAGGTCAGCGTGGAGTAATAATTACAAGTAGCATCTCTGCAATTGTGCCTGCTCTTCTAGCAGATCTTCTTACAATCAACAGGGAAAGATAATATATGACACTACATGCATCTGTGACCTCTAAATGGAGATGTTATTTAAATAGGCAAAAATAAAAAGCAAGTTCATGACATCATCTATAATTGTTTTCACTTTTTGAAAACAGTATCATTATCTTTTTCCACTAGCACGGCAAAAAGCAAATGAGGAAGTTACTTTACAGAGATAATTAAGCTGGTGATGTTTTTCTTCCTTGGGGTGGGGGGGAAGATAAAGGTTTCGTATTCTAAAAATGTTTCTTCAGAGACGGTAACATTTAAATGTCTTTATGGAAATGTCAAGGCACCCTTTACACTGGGTGCCAGGGAATCTAAATCGGACTATTTGAATTAAAAGGCGCTCCTTCCAACAGAGAAGGCTTCTGTGAAAATGAGGCTGTCACCCCCTGCTGATAATTAATTCGGGCAAACAAATTAGCTCAGGGCAGGATGCCCAGGGTCTGAAAAAAATTAGGCTAGTCCAAAGATTTTTTTTTTAATAAAATAAAAGATGAGAAGGCACGGATCAGAGTGGCCCCTTTCAGGACACTGCTTTTATCAGCTGTGCTCGGATCTTTGCACAACTTGCTTCTGAATAATCTGCTCCGATCACTTTAAGAATTGACAGAGCTTAGCAACCAGACTCTGGGATTGAGAAAGAGCAATGGGAATGGCTACCATGTTTAGTTGAGTAAGTGGACAGTATCATTAACACAGATACAACCAAAGGAAGAAAGGCTGAGGGTTTAACCTTGGACATGGTTAACTTGGGCTCACCCTGAGAGGTTCAGGTTGCAGCTGGAAATGGGTGTGAATGGCACAGAAAGAGCCCTTGGGGAAATAGTTGCCCAGAGGTAGTACTGAAGTTTCCATCAAAGAAGAGAATAGAAGGAAAAAAAGAAGGGACCAAGGTCAGATCTGCACAAATGGGCAGGTGCAGATGAAGGAGCCAGGTCAGGACACTGGATGAAACTGGGTGAAGAAGAGGAGAAAAGCCTGAGCTACACAGCCTCGCAGAGCCCGGGAGACGACAAGAAGTCAGGGAAGGCTGGTTCACAGCGTCAAAGGCTCCAAAGAACGAGAATGACAATTGGATTAGAAGGTCAGGAGATCACCAAAGAACCGCAAAACCATGGCTCTTAACGGGAACTGCCTCTGAGAGGAGATTTTCTTATCTCAATTACCGGAAGGTTTTATGGGAATTTAGTGGGGGGGGAGGGAAGAGGACAATATGAAACATCTTGCCACGTCCAGGGTATTCCTGCACAACAAAGGATGGTCATCATTCTTCACAATTTTGAATTATCCCACTGGACATTCACGCAGGTGAAAACCCTGTTTAGAACTTTCTGAGACTAAAAGCTAACTGCTTTATGCACACAGCACAGTTTAAAGGTATGTTATGCTGAGTGTCCCTGGAATGTACTCCTGGGAACATCAAGAGAAGGCTGCACTAAGAGTTTTTCATCATTTTGGAAAATCACATCACAAGACAAACAGGTCTAGTGAACCTTAAGTCACCCATGAAGAGCACTTGAGGCAGGAGAGGAGAAAGGGAGAGAAAAACCAGATTCACGCATTTAGAGAGTTTCCCAACAACCCTGTATGAAGACGCTCTTCACACCAGTTACTCATCACGACTTACTCAGCTGATTTCCATCATAGCATTTACAACTGTCTGAAATCCTATTTTCAGCTCAGTTCTTTACTTGACTGTCATTTCTCTTCCTCCACTAGAATATGAGGCTGGAGGTAGGGGCCGCACCTGCAGCCATCTGTTACAGAAAGCTGCACAAACAGCAATTGTTAAATCAGCACCCAAAAAGCTATTTATTAATTCAACACACTTTCAAAACGTTCCTGCTGCATTCCAGGTGCTTCTGGGTTCTGAGTACAAAGCTAAGTAACAGGGGCTCTGTCTGTAAGGCGCTTCCAGTTTACTAGGAAGGTAGCAGCGTGTGCTTTGTGTCAGGCCCTTTCTGGGTGTTACCCTGTTTAATTCCCGTGAAAACCCGAACTGATGGCCATGACTAGTTCTGATTTATATACGAGGAATTAAGAATCAGAGGTAAAGAAATTTAACCAGGGCCGCATTGTGGATCATGTGTGTTCCGTCTACCTTCCTAGGGTGCCCCCCAAACGCATCTCCTCGTGGTTTGCTAAGGCTGCCGTAACAAAATGACATAGCCTGGTTGAGTTAAACAGCAGAAACTTAGTTTTGTCACAGTTCTGGATTCTGGAAGTTCAAAATCAAGGCATGGGCAGATTTGGTTTCTCTTGAGGCCTCAGTCCATGGCTCGCGGGGGCTGCCTTCTCGTGACTTATGTGGTCTGTCCTCTCCACATGGGCACTCCCAGCATGCTTCCTCTTATGAGGACACCAGGGCTCCTGTATTACAGTCCCACCTTCATGCCCTCACTGAATCTTAATCACCTCTTTCAAGGCCCCATCTCCAAAGACTGCAGAGGTTACAACCTCACCATATGGATACCGGGGGACACAATTTAGTCGGACACCTGGAATCGAGTTTGTCAGTGGACCAGATCAGTACCGTTAGAGCAGTCCTGCACAGCCCAGGACGGCAACCCTGCCTTCTCCACACCACCCTCTCCAGTTGTGATCATAAAAATGTCTCCAGATGTTGTCATACAAGACAAAAATCCCTTTTGAGAGCCACCACCCTAGATGTTTTTAATTAGATGAGAACAACTTGAGGAAATTTGAAAACACACTGATTTCAAATTGTGGTTGTGTGGAGCGAGAGTTAATTCATCTGAGAAAAAGGATTTCTGGGCAGTACTGCTGAGGAGGCCGTCTTTCACTGTGGGGCTGATATAAGGCCAGCCCTTAGGGTGACTGTCGCCAGCAGCACTATTCCCGCAGAAGCGGCCAGGCACCAGGCTCATCTGGGGCCGGGTCACAGCAAATGAATGGGATAAAGAGGAGCGAGGAGAGAGGCCTACCGATCTGGGGGGTCTCCAGCTACCCAGAACCCTGCTGAATGTTCTGCCCTTAAGCTGGGAGCCCTCTGTTGAGCCGGCCCACCGACAGAGCTGCCACTTCTCCTTTTCAGACGAAGAGACCACAGTCTGGCAGGATTGACCAGCTCAACCAAGGCAAGCTGGAGCCAGGATTCTGCCCCAGGGTGGAAGCTGCTCCAGAGCAGGACGCCTGGCTGCCCCCGGGTGTTAAGAGACCCTTGAGTCCATCTCCCCAGGGAAAGGCAAGGCCTCCCCTCGCCTTGTCTCTCAACACTGTCTCCAGACAACATCACTTAAATGTCAACGTGAAACCCGCCAGCTCTGTCCCCACGGTGTGTTTACTCAGGAAGAACTGTCCTCCCCTCAACCAGCCATCCGGTCACCATCACACTCCGAAAAATCCAAAACTGTAAGACTCTGGCGGCAGTGCCAGATGGCTTTCACACTTGGTGCAACAGATTCCCAGCAACATGTCATCTCCACAGCCTCTGGAGGGCTGTTTGTGTCCTGCTTGCTCAGAAAGGCCGTGCCAGGCTCAGGACAGCCGGGGCAAGGCCACCGCTCCCCGCCCAGTGCTCAGGACAGCCAGGCGAGGCCACCGCTCCCTGCCCAGTGCTCAGGACAGCCAGGGCGAGGCCGCCACTCCCCACTCAGTGCAGACTGCACTCAAGGGCAGAGGGAGTTTAAAGTGTTTTGGATTTGTTTGTTTTTTTTTAACACTACGGTCAGGCTGAAGTAAGTGTGGGAAGTAGGGAGTAGTCCCTTTAAGAATGTGTTGCAACTCACAGGATGTTTCCCTCTTGTCTGTGTAAGTGGGTAAACTGTGAAAACCGGTGACTCCCTGATTCAGGTCTAGTCCGGTTCCCAGGAGATCAAATATTTCACCTCATGCATAGTTAAAGATGTGAACAGAGGGAAATTAATCCTATCGTATGTACTAACACAATTGTCTGTGGGCTTCCAAATTCCGGCTACACTCGCGGGTGGTCACAGAGCCCTTCAACTCTATGTAATATCAGGCAGTGCGTTCAGGGGAAACTGTGTGTGTGTGTCTGTCTGTTTATCTCTCTTTGCTGATGGGTCCATAATAGAAATTGATTTTAGGACAGAAAAATAGATATAAACAAGCATCCCTGCTCATATTAATCCCGGTTAGCATTCAGAAGCTCATGTTCTAAGAGATCCTATAAATGTTGACAACTGAGCAGTCACATTCCTGCTACACACACATGATAAGGCAAGAAACAGTTGTGTCCACGGCGGCAGCTGTGTAACTAAGCCCGGGGTGTTCCTGTGTGTGTGCAGGACAATGGCTGCAGATGGCACATTGCTTTTCCTATTTAATTTTTTATCCTTTTATTGCTCCTGGCACCTTGGCCAGGAGAGAAAATAGATGTAAAAAGACTCACATCAGTCAATATTTCCACTTATGGTGGTTCTTATAAATATTAAATCGAAAAGACTGAAGATAGACGCCAAATTAAATTTTGAGACCATAAAACTTCCCTGTTACTTATTTGTGACTGAACCATGTGTAAATGTCCACCTCCCCTCTCTGGGGTTCTGAAAGGAGGGATGGTGAAGAGCCAGCTCTAAATCATACCCGAGCTGTTCACACAGTGAGTCTGTATTCTCTGCCGTCACAGAGACTCGCCACCTGTACCAGCCACGTGGGGCAGGCTGGCAACACTCCTCGCCTCATGCAGCCTCCTCAGTCGACTCAGTCTTTAATTCAGCAAACAGTTATTAAATGCCTGTTGTGTGTCAGGCACTGCGCTGGTCATTTGGGCTGTATATGAGTAAGGACAGACAGAAAGCCTCTACTGGGGCACTCAAGACTGACTGCCATCAATCGTCCAAAACGAGAGAGTCATAACTGGGAAAGTGTGAGCTACGAGGAACCTGAGGCTCCCGCCTGAGGAAGCAGCAGCAGATCTGGCTGTGCCTTGGGGAAGGGACTCAGTGAGCTGAGAGTGTG
This sequence comes from Perodicticus potto, assembly GCA_963574655.1. NCBI lineage: Eukaryota > Metazoa > Chordata > Mammalia > Primates > Lorisidae > Perodicticus > Perodicticus potto. Next base: position 32,114 of record CAUYRH010079422.1, read on the forward strand.
CAGAGGAGCAATGAATAAAGAGAAGCAGCAGAAGCAAAAGACCCCTGGTAAGGGGAGCACAGCACTTGGCTCATTCTGGAGAAGGGTCAGGAAGGGAAGGGAAGAAACAAGAGCAGACAGGTGCCAGGCCTACTGGTGCCTCAAATGGAGGTGGGGAGGGACAGGAGATCGAATATTTCCTGCTTGCTCAGAAAGCAAGGGGGGAGCAGATTTGTATTTCAGAAAGATCACTCCTGATCACCTTTTGGAGAACGGGGATAAGAACTGCAAGAATCAACATGGAGAAACCAGTGACAATGCTACTCCAGTTGTCCAGAGCAGTCATGGCTAAGACACGGGAGGTGGCAGGGCCAGCTGGAATACACATCTCAACAGCCCTTCACAAAGCAACACAAGTACTTGGTAATGAATAGGATGTAAAGGGCGAGAAGCAGGGAGAGGTGGGGGTTGGGAGGAGATACTGCAGTTGCTTTTCAGAGGAATGGAGGAATTGACATTTATTGAGTTTCCTTCTATGGGCCAATTTCTCTTCTAGGCACTTTCAAATATTAAGACAACAGAATTTCATTAGTAGGATGGGGCTAAGACGAGGGAGACAGAGTGGACAGAGGTGTGGAATCACGTTCTAAAAGAAGGAGGCCTTAACTGAACAAAAGGAATCGAAAGCTTATCCCAGGGCAAGAGGTGTGATTTGGAAAACCAAAATCAGTTCATTTTAATGAGTATTCGCTGAATTCTGACTATATTGCCGAGCACTGGAGATCAACTGTGCCTTAGTTAAAAAAGAAAGGTTCTATGTAAGAAGACACAGGGGGTCAGAGATAGAGGGGAAGGGGGAAGGGAGAGAGAGCAGAGCACAGGAGAAGGAGAGGGAGGAAGGGGGAGGCCGAGATGCAGAGGTTTCAAGATGGAAACAGAAACCAAACAAAAAACAAACAAACGAAGACCCAACAGACAGGGAGGAAGAGAAACTGGTGTAGAACGTGACAGAATTTGCAGTGCACGGAGGCGAGGCCCTGCCAGGAAGGCTGTGGGTCCCCTGCAAAGCCACCGCCCTGCCTATGGAAGGACCTGGGCACTGCTCTTGGAAGGTCACTGAGATGGGTCAATTGAGGGGAGTACGATTTGATAGTTTGAGAGACCGCAGACGTCTTGCTCCCCAAGTTGCCTGTTCTAAAAATAAAATGTACTCGACACCATTTTCTTTTCATTAAACACCTTCTGCAGCCCAGGACTGACAGCACGTCCGGGTGGGCAGTTCTGGACCAGCAGGTGCGCGGCTGCAGCCCAGTGCCAGTGTGTCACATCTTCCTTCAAGGTGACTTGCGGGTACTGGTGGCAACCAAGGGTACTTATAAAGGAGGGTCGCCTGCTCCTCCCTCCGGGGAACATGCAGTTGGCACCGCACATGAGGTGCTGATGCCAGGAAAGCATCGAACGCAACCCCAGGCTCCATTGTGAGCACCTAATAAATACAACACATGGTTGCCAGGCCTACAGTGCAATCATGAGCTAAAAAGATAACGTGGGGGCCAAACTTCTGCAACAGGTGCCTGCATCGCATACTCAGCAAAGGCCCTGAGCACATGGCCACGAAGAACCACCACTCACAGCCATTCTTCACATGGGCAGTGACGACCACACCCTGGAGAAACACAAACAGCACCAGCCCAGCCTGTCCACAGGGCCTGGTTGATTAGCCCAGATTTCACCAGCCAGAGGCTAACTCAACAAAAACATCGTCTGCCTATGCTTGGCTTTTTATAAACCTACCCCTTTTCCTTTCAGTAGCCTCCTCCCCTGTGTTTACCTATGGGCTGGATCTGGACCCCCGACTGGCAGTAAAACTTTAACTGATCAGGATATGATCCCAAAATCCATATTTTTTCATTAACAACCATCTGTTCCCCTCTTGATTCCTTAGCTTGCAGGCTGATGAACATAGAAGACATTTGATCAAATTGGGTGACTTGAATTTGCTAGAAGAATGCAATCAGAAGGCAGAGTAACCTTTGCATACATGAACCTACAAGTTTCTTTTCTTTACAAGTGTTTGTTTTGTACAAATATGAATAAAAATACCTGGGGAAATATTTTCCGAAATTGATGACGGTTTTGTTAAGGGATTATTTTATAAATTTAAATATGTATGCATATTCATGTTTTCTAATTCATCACAATGGAAATACATTATTTGTATAATACAAAGGGATAATATCCTCCGTTCTGCCTGGGTCTTTTATTTTAGTATCATTACTCCACACTCATGTTGCTGATTATGAAGGAAATGACCATCATCCTCTCTGAGTCTAACATTTGAGCAAGAAGAGAACAAGTAAAATTAGAAAATCCTTCTTTTAAGGATTTTCTTAGGGGGATGGGGTGATGAAGGCAATTCTTAGAGTCTATAAAAGGAAAAGACCAGTTTTATTACAGGACACTTTTTAAGACACAAAAGATAGCTATCATAATAAGATGTAGAATTAACAGAGAAAGGACTTTTTAAAAGAAGGATACCTTTTAACAAACAGAATAGATCTTTGAAGATGTTAAAAATCCTGATACTTCTCTAGATTAAGAATATACATTATAATTAATACATATTAGAAAGAAAAACTTCTTAAATACATTGTTGAAAAGCAAACAATCACTATTCTGAGTAAAATCCTTACAAATAGCATTCTCTTTCAAAAGATCATTTAAGAACAAATCAAAGATTCCATTGTAGATGACAGCTGAATTGTGACTATTGATGCTTATGAAGGCATCAGAAGTCGAGAGAACGCAACAGTGAACCTGCTTTAACAGAAGCACTCCTATATTTAAAGGCATTTGACTATAAACTTCTCCATCACCTTGGGAATTTTTCTACCTGTGTTGATCTAAAAATTTCTGAAAATCTTCTCTTGGAATTGCCTTTATAACTAGGTTACAAACGAGTCACATGAAAAAAAATCAATCTCTTCATAACTATTTAGCCTTGTCTTATGTCTTTTTTTCATGTTGCTTTTGGCCACTAGAGGGTAGATTCTACTTATGATCTATACCAGCTATAAGGAAAAAAAGACAACTCAGGAGTTTAACAAAAGAGGAACTACAAAAAGATATCCATTACAAAAGAAAATAGATGGTTCAGAGGGTTGAAAATCAACCTGCCAGATTACGCTTGGGGAAGAAAAACTGTTCCCTTGAATAAGAAAACTTAACATTCAAATATTTCTTTACAATTTACAAACCAACCAACATGTCCTTTAAACATCCTGTGTCTATGGTTAAAATTGTCCATTATAAAGTGGCCTACTTTTCTTACCAGTTTGCTATAAAAATTATTTTTTAAATGTAAATGCTTATAATACCATGATTAAAGCACCGAGATTAAACATTAATGACAAAATGGTATTTCACAACTTGATGTTAAAGATAATTGTGTTATGTGTGTTTACATATAAACAACAGGCAAAGCATTGTAATGAAATAATCCTGCACCGTCAATTAATTATCTAGCATGTTTTTCAACACATAACGTGGCTTGGTTTATAACTGAGGTAAGGAAGAGGATAAGAGATTTGGAAAAGAAAAGGTAGGCTCAAACCCTCTCACTCCAGATAGTTTTCAGTGTGAAATGTACCAAGATTGGATACTGGGTCCAGCATAGGCGGCAAATGAGTAGTAGGCAAAAATCAAACATTAAGGCTCCATCACAGAACTTTGGAGAGAAAATAAAACCTAGAGGATTATTTTCATGCAAGTATGTGTATTAGCAAAGAGAAATTTTAAAAGGTGAGAAAGTCTTTTAAAATATTTAATTCCCTTTATTTGTAATTGATTCAATCTGATTTCAGCTGACCTCTTGTTTATACTATTTGAGGTGCCCGCATTCCTCACACTGTATCAGTAGTTCTCAGAGTGCGGTCCCCAGACCAGCAGCATCAACATACCCTGGGAACTTGTCAGAAATGCAAGTTCCGAGGCCTGCCCGAGATGTGCTGCATCAGAAACTCTGAGGGTGTAGCCCAGATCGGTGGGATTCCAAAGCCCTCTCTGTGTGTCTCATACGCTCTCAAGTTTGAGAACAGTAAGCTACAGAAGAGCAAAGTAAACACTCGTTCCCACAGTTTTTGACTCCCCAAAGTGCAGGGAAATGGTAGGAGTTGTCTGTGGTGAGTGCCATATATGTTATGGTCATGTATTTTAATAGCCATGGCTTCACCTGTGTAACAAACCGTAAGACATACGGTCAGAACGTACAGCGGTCGCGCCCAACAGTGAAATGAGCGGCTGAACAATCTACCGTCCAGAGACGCCCGGCCTGAGAGAAACGACACTCCTCTCAAGACTTACCGGAGGGAAGAAAGTCATAAAAAAGAATTCTAGACCGACAGCAAATGCTGAATCTGAAAAGGAAGGGCAACATGAGGGAAGGCGATAAAGGATACAGAAGTGGCACATATTTTATAATTGCTCCAGACACCACTGGAGTCTCATATTCCTACTCGGAGGAAGAAGCAGCGAGTTCAAATTCAGATTAGTGAGCACAATTTTTCCTACGTCTCGGCTCCAGCTTCCTTGACTTGGAAAGGAATGGCAGAAAAGGAAAGTCAGTCTAAGGTGATAATGTTTACCAAAAAATGGGAAACATGGTCTGACCAAGTTGTATTTCTGGTAGAATTAGAGATATGTGGTTTGGTACTAAAGTATTTGTGTGACTGAAAAAAAAAAACATTGTGGTTGAGATTATTCCAGAAAATTTTGGTACATGGAATCCACAATTTAAACCATGATTTTTTGGGGGGAAGGGCATATTCAGCTCTCATATCCCCAGCAGAATTCAGACACAGTGCAAATGTGCAATCCTCTGCTTATTAGTCATTGCCATTCTCAAGCAGATAAGCTGAATCCCCCAAATTGTAATACACCAAGGAAATTTCTCATAGTCACTCACAAACGGTTCTAGAAACACAACCTCCCTCTTGGCCATCATCTCTAAGAGCTATAAACGCATAAGGGCTGAAGCCGACTCTTACTGTACAGTCAGGACTTCAGCTAACGAACTTCATGGAGAAACTTAATCACCAGCGCAGTTGCTGCATTACAAAGAACATTTCAAAACATAAATAAACTGGATTTGCAACTCAATTATGTTAATAAATCTCAGATTGTGTTCCAACTACCTCTACTGAATTAAGGACGCCAAAAAACAAAGCTTTTGCTCACTTATGAGGACATAAAGCAGTAAAAATCGAAAGTCTATTTTTATCTGGTGATGTAAGATGCTACAAGTGTTTCTCTTGGGGTTGATTTCTAGTTTTGTTCCACTGTTGTCTGAGAAGAGAATAATATGATTTCTAGTGTTTGGAATTTGCTTAGGGTTTTGTGGCCTAAGATGAGATCAGTCTTGGAGAATATCCCATGTGCTGATAAAGAGAATGTATGTTCAGTGGTCTGGGGTAAAATATTCTGTAAATGTCTTGTAGGCCAGTTGCACAGCTGACTTTCCAGCTGACCACAAAATCATGAGTAAGAACATGAAGCAGAAAAGATACAGCCCATCTAAGCCCTGCCCAAATTATCAACCCACAGAATCTTAAACAATAAGATATAATTTAAAAAAAACAAGTTTTGGATTGGTTTGTTATACAGCAATGACAAACTAATACAAAAGTTTTATTACCAGGGACAGTGCCTAATTTAAAGGAATAAAATCACAAAGGTAAACTTTTAGGTAATAGAGACAAGAAAGTTATTTTATAGGGTAATAGATAAAGGAGAGTCTTCCTCAAATCATAGCAACAGGTACTAGAAACCCCTTAGTTCAGATCCACTTTTAGTTGGGCTTATCTAACTTAAAAGCAATACCTTACTAATGAATTAGACCTGAGACCTTTACTCTGATCTGCACCATCAGAAACCATCTGGAAGCACAGGAATGAAGTATGATCCTGTAATCATCACTAGATCATTAAGACTTCAGCCCAACCAGCCAAGGATATCTCCAGGCAACTCCTATAAAGCCAAGCGGGACTGTGAATGGAGCGTTGTGGCACCGCCTAAGGAAGCACTTGGGTGAGACAGACTAGGACGTGCTGCTGTACAAAATCAGAATCTGCTCTGAGTTGACAATATGCTGAGATTGGGGGAGAAAAAAGAGGTTACATATCAATCTGCTTCAGGCAAACCTAAAAGCTCTGAATCTTCATTAAAAGTTGAGCAATTCTACAAAAGCACTCAGTGAATGCAGCAACTCTCACAGTGTGCTTTCAAATCGAAAATTAATGGGCATGCTAGAAAACCAGTGGAAGAAATACAGGGCATTGTTCACAGGTTTTTGTAGAAATCCAAATAAATAAAGAATTTAAAAGCACACTGAAAGCTAGAAGGCCAGAAGAAAGTAGGACACACACACAAATCTCCTTATTGGTCATCTAATTGGGGCTCAGGATACAGGATCCCAATGCCTCTCAGACATCACCTATAATGGCTCATTGTTACAGGGTTTCCAATCCTGGGGCTGTGAGGCCGGGCAGATCCTCCATTGTTGACACTGATGAGAAATCACTTCTACCAAGTCAACCCTGGGGGAAGAAGGACATCAAAGCTATCTCAAAGCAGCCAAGTGAAAAATAACAAAAGTCAAATGTGCAAAGGAAAGAACATTTCAGAAACTATGACATTACCAGAGTCAGGTAAAAAGAAAGAACATCAAAGGAGTCCATGGTGTACGACAATCAACACAGGAAGCTTTCAGAAAATGAGGAGGTAAGAAAAATGGCTAGTTGTGGCTGGGGACGCCAGAAGTGAGAAGCCCTAATCAAGAGAAACCACCTGAACTGAAGGGTGGCACAGCTGTCAAGTAGTGATGTCTGCATTTCTGTCTTTTAGTCCCAGGAAGAATGGTGTCATTAATTAGATACATCCAGCAGACATCAGAGCAAATAAAATCACAAGCCGTAGTCACAAGAAACCCTCAGTATCAGTTTCAAAGCAGCAGATTTATGGGTCTTCAGACTGAAGCAAAGATGGGAGAAGGCCCCACTTACCCAAGTGGGTCAATTCCTTGGAAATCTGAGCTGTGTATCTCTGTGCTGCAAAGTGAGAAACTACTTCTGGTTAAAAGTCACTCACTGGACCACAGTCAAGACCAATTTTCAAGCTAGGCTTTGAGAGGTCCATGTAGTGTCCCATCTCAGCAGCAGTGCTGAGCAGGGGAGCCTACAAACATATTATTTTGAGTGGTTTGAATACAAATGAGGGCCCAGGTCCAGACCTAATTTGGGGAGGTCTACAACCTGGCTTCTGAGAATTCTAGCTGGTTGATTGACAGCAAGGAATTTAGAGTTAGACAAATCTAGGCTAAAACCAAGTTTAAAAGATCACCTCTACCTCCTGTTGTTTGGACTTTCCATGCCTCAGTCACCTGATCCTTAAATAAAAGAATAGGAATGCTGTAAGTAAGAGAAAACATGTGCCAGGTGTTAGTCTCCATGTAGTAGGTTGTCATAGATGGAAGCTACTCTAGGCAAAGCCAGCCTGGGTAAAAGCATTCCCTGCGTCAGGAGAGCCAAATCAAGGAGCCTGATGAATCCCATTTTAATGTGTCACCTTAAAGTGGCTGCTAAAACAACTGCAGCTTAGAAAATCTGGTTACATGTTTCAGTTCTCAGTCAGTTATTTGCCCTTGGTGAGTCAAGGTTATCATTTGACCCCACTTTTTATTTCCTCTGAACTAATAGAGACTCCAGATCCCAATTATCTGGGTGCAAATCCCAGCTTCATCCTTAACCAGCTCTATAGTCTTGCACAGAGAAATGGCTGCAACCACCAACTCTCTAAGGACTAAGGACTGTGGGGTTCAAGGGGCCAAGGTGGTACAAGAGCTTTGCTTAGCACCAGGTCCTTAAATATTCATCACTACAGTCACTAAAAGCCACAGTTGAGGCAACAAGCAATTCAGAAGTTGGACAGGCACCCATTATTCAAGCATGCCTACTATTGCCAAGAAAACTGAGCCCACCTCCAGGCCAACTCCAATCCTGAACCTCATATGAAAAGAATCAGAGCACAAATTTAATACGTTCCTCAGTGGTCTCTCCCAGGATAAAGAATATCTGGCATTTCTACCACTGCTCCATCATTTCACAGGTTTCAAAGTGGATGGGGGTATATATTCCACCTCATCTGAGTTGCACAAGCCAGTTGTGTTTATCCCTATCTTAGACAAGAGAGAAGTAATGCTGATAGCAGGCAACTAACTGCACAGCTGTGTCAGGGCAACGCTGGGTCTTAAATTCAGCTCTCCTCAAGTCTAAACTCATGCCCTTTCTTTCACACCAAGGAAGAAAAGTGAGGCGTACAGGATTTCAGTTCCAAATTCCAGTTCCCAGACATTCTCAGCAGCAGAAATAATGTTAGCAATTGGATCATAATAATTTCCAACCACAAAACAAGAGTCAATGGCTTCGTTACAAAAATACGTCTTAGGTAAGTCCCCATCTGACCTCCATGACCATGAGCTTGACAAGAGTGTTCTGAAATGATGTGCTGGCAGGGCTTCAAGTTGAGCTGTCCTCAGACACCCATGGGTTGGTGACACAAACTATTATCAGCTGCCATTTACAACTTTCATTCCAGGTAAGATGATGCAAAATGGTTTCTGCTGTTGTCACATACTATGCCAACTCCTATTTTTGGAAGGCGAATTTCACACCTTTTCAGTAGTATTTCAGCCAAGAATGAGCTCTAAATGTTTTGAACACTGAGGGGAAGTCAGGGTGTGGTGGGATAAGAAACTGTTTATAATTAAAGGCCAGTTCATTAACACTTTCATACACACGGATTAGCCATTTAAAGTGAGATGAAAAGCAGTGTCATGAACAGATTTTTAACATCAGGAATCTCATAAAAATTCCATATGCTCCCTCAGCCAATGCCCTTGACCATTAGCAGTATCCTTCCTCCCCTTGTATTAATCACTCGGGTCACTAGCCTAAAGAAAGTAAACATCACAAATTCTACCTGAATGCCCCCAAAACTTATCAAACAAAGTGGAAATGAAGGATGGCTATGCGGCAATTCTGAAGCACCCTCAGGACGGGCTCCTCAGTGTCCTGGAATCCAGACAAGCCTGGCTCAGCTGGTCACACTCTAGGCAGCGGCCTCCCACAATCCCTCCCCTAATTCCCATGGCAGCACCCATGCCCAAGACCTCCCGGCTCAGTGGCAGCTCCTCTGCCTCCTCCTACTGCTGGCTTCCAGCTCCCACCTTGAAGCAAGAACTCTCCAACTCTCCCCTTAATTTTTTCCCCTTCCTCTTTACCCTCACAGATTGGGATATTTCCACGGCTTTCTCTGGCACCCATCCCACAAGGACGCTACTTATTTCCCTGCTTTCAGCCCCATTGCCACATTCTAGCCCCAAGTAACAACTCTTTACAGGCATAGCCATCTTTCTTAGACCCAAGATCCTAATGAGTTTCCTTTTGCAAATTTCTTTTTTTCTCTGAATTACCCAAATAAAAGCCTTATGGGCTCTGGTCTTACCTTTGTTCCCTACATTCAAGTGACAACCAAACCCTGATGATTATACTCCTCAAATGAATGTTTAATCCATCCTTTCTGCACACATTCGAGCCCAACTTCCACTTGCTAGATCTCCCTAGAGTCTTTTAGACTCTTCTTCACTATGACCAAATAAGGCCAGGCACAGTGGCTCAGGCCTGTAATCCTAGCACTCTGGGAGGTGAGTGGATTGCTAGAGCTCAGGAGTTTGAGACTAGCCTGAGCAAGAGCTAGACTCCATCTCTAAAAAATAGCCAAGCATTGTGGTAGGCACCCTAGTCCCAGCTACTTGGGAGGCTGAGGCAGGAGGATCACCGGAGCCCAAGAGTTTGATGTTGCTGTGAGTTGTGATGCCACAGGACTCTACACAGGGTGACAAAGTGAGACTCTGTCTCAATAAATAAACAAATAAAATGGTATCAAATACTATGAAAATGGTGTGTCTGAAGCACAGAGAAGTTCAAGTTCATGTACACCTAATAATGTGAAACGTCCCCAATACTCCATTGTCCAATCCCTTAGGATCATTGTCCTCCCCAATCTGCCCCATGCATATGCTCAGCCTTAAGTACCCATGACCACATCTGATGGCTCCTCCACCCACAGCCAGCTGGATCTACTCTTTTCTGAATTCCCTTCACCCGAACTTCCACAGTGCCCAACAGTATTTCAATATCCAACTCATTAGAATATCTGATTGAAGTACTGGTGATATAAAAATATAATCGATTGCCATCCTCAATATTTTGAGCATTCTAATCAATTAAGTTCTGTCAATGGACCCCAACCAAGGGCCACAAGGAATGCACTGTAGCTGAACAAGTCGGATTTATTACCCATCACAGTAAGGAAGTGTACAGACCATGGGGAACAATGGAATGTCTCCGTAAGAAGGTGCTGGATAGGATTTATTAAAAGATTTGACTTCTAGTTGGGTTATTTGGGGAGGATTCACTCTAGAGCAGATGTTGGATCCTGTCAGATGGCAGAAGCAATTCCACGCTTGGGGACCCGTGGGCAGGCTAGAGCAAAGCTAAGCTGTAACTGGCAAAAAAGCAGCTGCCACTTTATGTTTTTGACACTAAGACCTGAGGAAAAAGGAGATATTTGCTATTTTGAGGGTTGTATGGTGACCTTGTTTTTGTCTCATGCAAAGCCATAAAGCGGTTTTCTTTTGCCTTGCTGTACCATGGCCTCAGGGTGATCGCGTCTAGTATCGGTCTTCTGTGACATTGTTTATGTCCTTACGTCCAGCAGAAGACACCATGGCCCAGCTGTGAGCACCAGGTCAGCGCCTCACAACTTCATGTTGCCAGGTAAGCTCTTGATGTGTAAGCATGATGTCAATGTCACTTTAAAACTTCTCTTATGCAGATTGTGAAAGGTACACCGACTGATATGTGTTTCCGACAGATTATTCTCATAGGTTTCGGTGTAAATTATAGTCAAGAGGAGTCTAAAAGACAGGAGATCTAGCAAGTGGAAGTGAGGGTTTGAATTTGCATGGTGAAAAGATGGATCAAACATTTATCTGAGGAGGAGAATCACCAGAGTGCGGTTCCCAGTCAAATGTAGAGAACAAATGGAGTCCCACGATCCCCAAAGCTTTAATTTGGGTAATTCGGAGAAAAAAGACATGTGCAGATGCAGCCAGCTAACAGTATTTCAGCTGGGATGAATTATCCCAGATGGAGATAACTGATATGATTGATATTTGAGAATACAAAAAGAAGGGTATGATAAGAGGATTAGGATCTGGGGAAAGGGGACAAGATATTTAATACAATCTACAACTCTCAACTCTCAAGTATAATGCGGTATGCAGATCGACCTCCAAAAGCAGGTTAAACACAAGAACGTCTTCATCCTAGTGAACCAGATAAAGTTTTCTGGTTAATAAAAGATGAAAGTTATCCACTGTACTTACCCAAAAATCTAAATGCATTTAAAAGCATTCATTAGTGAGCTAAATGCCTTCCTATCTTTGTAATTTCTTTATTGCTGTTCAACTGCTATTAAAATCCTGACCACTAAGCCCTATCTTGGATTTTGTTTAAAAAGGCAGATATTGTCAGGGTCCGGATATTGCCAGGTCTGAGTGTAACAGAAAGACGCAATGCCAGCTGTGTGTTTGGGGCCATACAGACCAGAAATGCAGCTCATATGCAAGGTATATGAAGAAAATAGAAAAAAATAGTAGTAAAATTCCCATAGAAATAATTTCCCTTCCAAAAACTCTCTCTTGGAAGGGTCTACAGTTCTTTCATTTTATAGTCAAGTATATATTTGGATGATCTAACTGAGTTATCAGCCTTTTGGTGGAGAAGAATCAGCAGAGGAACTTGGCAGGAAATTCTCCTCTTTCTAGTCTTGGGATCCCAACTGCCACTGAACTGTCAAGTATCTAAAACATTCATAACATAATAACTGATACAGGTGGTCCATGGGTTACCAAGGAGACAGGTCCTGTAGGTTGGTTCTTAAGTTGAATTTGTATGTAAGTTGAAAAAGGTACATTTACCTACTGCCTGCAATAGCCTATGATCGTAAATGTGAGTTGTACATAAATCAGATGTTTGTAACTTGGGGAATGCCTGTATACATATTTCCATGTAAAAATCCTCGAAGTCCCCGTACCTTTAATACCTTTAACAATAACATTTAAGTCACATTCTGTAATGCCAAGGTTAATTTGATTCAACAAATAAGTTTAGAGTAAATAACTCACAACTCACATGCGTTAGGCAGGAGCCAAGACCAATAAACTCAGGTGAACCATCTCCTTTCCTACCAGAGATTCCTCCCAAAACCAGCACCTGCAGTACTGATTCTCCACTCGGCCATCTCCAGATGCCACCACTGTACTGAGGACCTAGAAACTGCAGCTCCCACCTCAGAGTGTTTGTAGCATTTCCAAGTTCTCACTTTCCCCACTCTTCAGGAGATTTCAGTTTGTAATTTCTTTGAGAATGGGTGGCCTATCACGGAGCACTGTCTCCAGAAAATAACATTTCAGTGATCACTCAGTGCTGACATTTTATTATTTAATATTAAAATCCTATCAGAAATCCCTAGCCTGAAATGAAGTTTGAAAATAAAGCACCTGGCAAATCTGATTTGCAGTAATCAAAATGGCATTTTGTCAAATGGGAACTAATTATCAACCTGACATGATTTCAATCTGTTGCCATTTTATGAAACAAGACCCGTTTGCTCCCTATAAAGATGATCAGGCTTGCTGCTCCTTAGCTAGACACCCAATTTCATCTATTCTTATGAGATTCTTCTATTATGCAAACTGATAGTAAGGCAATTACATGCTCTAAAAGATTAAGACGAGAAATTTCCCATTCACAGACATGTCATGTTCACCTCTTAAAATGTAAATTTTTGCCAGATGTTAAGATGCCTTTTTATTCTAGGCAGCCGCCTAACAATCTGAGGAAGCATCCTCTCTGAAGGCAGTTTCATCTCCCAGGTTCAAGGAAAGAGCCTGCACACAACTCCAAGGCTGTACGGAAGGCTGCCTAATAAGTGAAGGTGTCACACTCATTTAGGGAATGGAACACACACGTCTTGGATCTTGGCAAGGCTACGTGATGCTTGGGGGCCCCTGACGGACCACAGGCAGATTTTGGACTTGCCAGTCTCCGCAACTGCATGAGCCCGTTCCTTCAAATAAACCGATCCCTCTCTCTCCCATCTTCCTTCTTTCTCTCTCTCTCTCCCTGTCTCCCTCTCTCTCTCACCCACTCCCTCCCTCCTGTTTCTTGGGACAATCCTGACTGCTAACACTGTTACCAGGCAGATTAAATGGCCCCTTTCCCTCTATTTTCAGAGAAGAGAGGAAAAAGGCATTTGGCAAAATATCAACTGCTTAGAAAATCAGGGAATTAAGAGCCTATGTCTTTTCAACACCCTTCGAACACCAAGTTGCATTTCCCACCAACCCCTTTCACAGGGCTTATGAGTATGTGAGTATGAGATGTGCCTTTTGCAAGTTCTGGGCCAGGACTGGGGAGGCAGGGCAGGGATCACCTGCACTAGAATCTAGCCTCAGCCCCTTCCAGGGTGTGTGGACACAGACACACGACTTAGCCTCTGCAGGCCTTTGGAGCCCTGCTTTAAATGCAGCAGTGAAAGAACCAGAGATGTGAAGCACCCAGCTCAGACCCTAGAAAGATTAATGCTCCCTGAGTCGGGGCTCAGGGAGATTGCTGTTGATACAAACGCTGTTAATTCCTCCCAGCCCTAAGAGGAAGACAGACACACATAAGGATAACCAACATAATATTTTAAAAGACCCAGAAAGTGAAGAAAGGGAAGCCAAGTCAGCCCCAGAAGGAGAAGATTGCCAGGTGAGAAGAGGTGACACGGAGCAGGCATTCCAGACAGAGGGCACGGCACAAGCAAAGCCAGGTGCTGGCCGCACGCAGACTGGCCAGGGACATGTAGGGGACTCACTGTGCTGGAAAGCATTCTAAAGAGCCAGCTCGTGCGAGGATGGGGATGTGAGCGGAATAGAAATGAGGGGAGAGAAAGGGCTGCCCCGTGCCTTCTGTTCACACGGCACAGTAGTTTGTGCAGACACAAATTTTGACTAGTAGTCACTGACTTTGGGATATCAAAACTTTCATAATTAAAAATCAGTAATACAAATGCAGACAGCACTTGGAAAAGAAATGATAAAGCCTCTGACTGCTTGCACAGGGAGCCAGAGGTGTAACATACTGTGGACCAAGTAAGAATGTTAATAGATGACACAGCCATTCTGAATGGATCGCATTGTGCTTGCCATGCACGTTAAAATGGAAATATATACTTTGCTAACTTAGGCATGTAGTAAGAAGCAAAAGATATGGAATACAGGAAAAGCTATGCAAAGACCTAGAAAACTGTTAAGAAAACATATTTAGTCTATCATCAGCTTACGCTCGTCTTCCCTTTTCTCCATTTTGCTTACTGGTATTTCCTAATTTTTCTACAGTGAATGTGAACTGCCCGTGAAAAGGAGAAAGGGCACTCTTACTACCAAGAGTAAGTCTAGAAGAGAAAGCGTGTCCTAAATGAGTGGAATTCACTTCTGTTTACACAGTCTGTGGGCTGACGTTTGCTCAGATGCTAAAGAAAAACTAACAGTCTTTTGAGATTGGGGAGAAAAGATTTACAGTCTGTGGGTGGGACCAACCTGGGTCACAGAGGCATTTGTAGCTGGTGCCCACGCTGCGACAGGTGCCGTGAGCACACGGGCTGAGGGCACAGAAGTCGACGAGCTGGGCGCAGGCTGGGCCCGTGAAGCCTGGGCTGCAGCTGCAGGTGAAATGCACCCCGTCCGCGAAGCAGGTGCCATTGTTCTGACATGGTGACGAGGCACACGGATCCACCTTCTCTTCACAAGCAGACCCGAAGTAGCCTGTGAGAAAACACACAGGGGTTTAAAACCATGAAAACACATTTGTGCGCAATCACTGATAAACTGAATCTGCAGATCTTAACTTTTCTCCGTTGTGTATTGATTAACCCAGGAATCCAGTCATACAATAGTTTCCAGAAGTGCCATGACCCAGCATGGTAGCCAGCTTGTTTTTCCCAACTTTGGTAACTTAGGATTAAAATACTAAGCCCTGTAACTCCATTTCTTGTTGACATATAAAATACATGACTCCTTAGACAGATATACGTATTTATGTGTCCATAAATATATTTATATGTGCATATGTACACGTGTGTATGTACAGTCTAAAAAGATACCAGAAGTAAATTATTTCCCAAAAGTAACTCTAAAGTGACATTTGGATCAGCAGAGGTATTTTGTATAGATTCCAGGTGAATATAGTCTTTACTTTGCTTTAATAAATAAGACGTGATCCTGAATTTTATTTATTTATTTATTTATTTTGCAATTTTTGGCCAGGGCTGGGCTTGAACCCACCATCTCTGGCATATGGGGCCGGTGCCCTATTCCTCTGAGCCACAGGCACCACCCTTGATCCTGAATTTTAAAAATTAAAACCACATAAAATGGTAAACAATAAAGAAGTCTCTTATTCCATCCTCACCCCCAGCTCCCCGCCCCCTTCTGTATAAGCAGCCAGTGTAACAGCTGCTTATCATAATGGATTAAGGAAGGTGGTCTGCTGGTGCAATGGAACGCCGCTCAGCCACACGAAAGAACTCAGCACTGCCGTGTGCTGCTATGTGGATGAACCTCGGCAGCATTATGGTAAAGGAAAGAAGCCAGCTATAAAAGATTATATTGTATAATTCCATTTATGAGAACCGTGCAGGAAAAGCAAATCTGTAGATACAGAAAGTAGATAAGTGGTTGCCTGTGGCTGGGCTAGAAAGAGGGAGTAACTGCAGACAGGCAGGAGAGGTCCGCTGGGGTTGATGGAAATGTTTTAAAATTAGATTGTGGTGAAGGCTGCACAGCTCTGTAAATTTACTTAAAAGCATTAAATTGGACACTTACAACAAATGAGTTGGGCACAGTGGTCCATGACTATAATCAATCCCAGCAACTGGGGAAGCTGAGCTGGGAGGATTACTTGAGCCCAAGAGTTAAGACTGCAGTGACCTATGATCACACCACTGCATTCCAGCCTGAGTGACACAGGGAGACGATCTCTTAAAAAACTACACAAATAGGGCGGCGCCTGTGCTCAGTGGGCAGGGCGCTGGCCCCATATACCGAAGGTGGAAGGTTCAAACTGAAAAACAGAAAAATAGCCGGGTGTTGTGGCGGGCACCTGTAGTCCCAGCTACTCGGGAGGCTGAGGCAAGAGAATCGCCTAAGCCCAGGAGTTGGAGGTTGCTGTGAGCTATGTGACGCCACAGCACTCTACCGAGGGCTATAAAGTGACTCTGTCTCTACCAAAAAAAAAAAAAAAAAATTGAAAAACTAGCCAGGCATTCTGGCAGGCGCCTCTAGGCAGGAAACAGAATTGCTCAAGTCCAAGAGTTTGAAGTTGCTGTGAGTTATGACACGACTCTACCCACGGTAACAGAATGAAACTCTGCCTCAAAAAAAAAATTTAAAAATAAAATGAATTAAATAAAACTAAAAATAGAGGGCAGCGCCTGTGGCTCATCAAGTAGGGAGCTGGCCCCATATACCAAAGGTGGCGGGTTCACACCCGGCCTCGGCCGAACTGCAAAACAGAAAAATAGCCGGGCATTGTGGCAGGCACCTGTAGTCCCAGCTACTCGGGAGGCTGAAGCAAGAGAATCGCCTAATCCCAGGAGTTGGAGGTTGCTGTGAGATGCCACGGCACTCTACCGAGGGTGATAAACTGAGACTCTGTCTCTACAAAAAAAAATTAAAATAGAGGCTCAGTGCCCATAGCTCAGAGGGTAGGGCACTGGCCACATGAACTGGACTGACAGGTTCAAACTCAGCCCGGGACTGCTAATCAACAATGACAACAACAACAACAAAAAATTAGCTGGGTGTTGTGGTGGGCACCTTTAGTCCCAGCTACCTGGGAGGCTGAGGCAAAAGAATCCGCCAAGAGTTTGAGGTTGCTGTGAGCTGTGATGCCACAGCACTCTGCCCAGGGCAACATAGTGAGATTCTGTCTCAAAAAACAGAAATTAAAACTAAAAATAGAAAGACTCTGCCTATAATCCCAGCACTATGGGAGACAGAGGTGGGTGGAATGCCTGAGCTCAGGAGTTCAAGACCAGACTGAGCCAGAGTGAGATCTCATCTCTAAAAAATAGCCAGGTGTTGTGTCAAGACCTCTAGTATCAGATACTTGGGAAGCTGAGGCAAAAGAATCACTCGAACCGAAGAGTTTGAGGTTGCTGTGAGCTATGAGGCCATGGTACTCTACTGAGGGTAACAAAGTGAGAATCCGTCTCAAAAAGAAAAAAAAGAAAGAAAAACTAGCAGGGCATAGTGGCACATGCCTGTAGTCCCAGCTACTTGGGAGGCTACGGCAAGAGGACTGCTTGAGTAGAATAGTTTGAGGTTGCCATGAGACAGGACCCCACAGCACTGTAGCCTGGGGCAAGAGAATGAAATTCTGCATTTAAAAAAAAACAAAAAAAAACAGGCTTAGCGCCTGTGTCTCAAGGGGCTAAGGCGCCAGCCACGTACACCTGACCTGGCGGATTCGAATCCAGCCTGAGCCCGCCAAACAACAATGACGGCTGCAACCAAAAAATGGCCAGGTGTTGTGGCAGGCGCCTGTATTCCCAGCTACTTGGGAGGCGGAGGCAAGAGACTGGCCTGAGCCCGGGAATTGGAGGTTGCTGTGAGCTGTGATGCCACAGCACTCTATCTAGGGTGACAGCTTGAGGCTCTGTCTCAAAAAAAAAAAATAGCATCCAAGTAGGAACTTTGATACAATCCCAGATGATTTCTTCACCCTCTCACTCT
>CAUYRH010079424.1:0-18721 GCA_963574655.1 Perodicticus potto
TATATATATACATGTCTGAGTAATAAAAAAGTGTATATATATATATATATATACATATATATATACACACACACACAAACACATATATATATATATATACATGTCTGAGTAATGGAAAATGAAGCTCAGGAACATAGGATAAAAAGAGAAGTCAGTTTTTCTATAATGCTAGAAAAATTTTCTAGCCAAGGATAACTTTAGGATAAACAAGAAATAATTGCATAAAATTTGCGAAGAAAAACTGCCATTAAATATTTCAAATTTATATTAGAACAATAATATAAAGCAAAATGCATAATACAGTAAATTTTGTGCATAAATCCTTAAATTTTTTACAGTCTCTTTTTGGCAAGGAATTAACTCCCTTTTAAAAATTATGCTAAGACAACACCAGTGTTGCAAAGGACAAAAGTTAACAAATTTATGTGGGAAGGAAAGATAGAGATTTTGAAAGTGAGAGCATTAAGCAAGGCCTTTGGAGGATAAATGTTATAAGCAGTGCAATGTGAAAATTATTGTACTGCTCTTTATAGAAGTGAAAACCATTTACCACCCACCATGTCATTTTTGATGCAGCATCACACTTTTCACTTGTTCTTTTTTTGAATCAAAAATAATTATCCCCTGTGTTTGTTACAGTGATAATGATAATAATAATTTGCTCTCATAGCATACTTTTCCTCCTAAGAGTTTTAAGTACTTTAGAGCAAACTATTCCACTCATCTTCATAAGAACCCTGCAACATAGGTATATAGAGATTAACGGCCATTAAAGATGAATAAAGGGAAACATTTTAACCTGCAGAACTGGTTTCTTATTCATCTTGGTTGTCTGAGCCACAGAAATGGAGTCTGCATCATGAATATAGACTTGAAATTCTCCCAAGATTCCCAATATTTTTTCCCTGATCTCTGAGGCAAATGGTGAACTTTTTTATTGCTTGAAATTTTGTCCTGACTTAAATTGAGATATACTATCAAATTTTCCATCTAATGGTATTTTACTGAAAGAATAAAAATGCATTTATTTCAAAGGATTTGGGCACAGCTAGTAGCACACGTTAGTCTGTACTTTAAAAATATGGGCTCATTCAATATGTATGTGTTTCCTCATCCCAGTAAGTTTCCTGTATTAATTAAGGTCAGGAATTAATAGATGCTTCTGGATAATAATTTTAGGAATATTGTATTTAAATATTTCTGAGGAATCCACAGGTATAGTAAGATCCTTTTGGGGCAATCTCAAGCCATCTCTTGAACTAACAAATTAAAATATGGCCTCCTCCTGTCTTTCCAAAAGATAGTTAAGGATTAATTCTGTCGATTTTCATATGTGAGTTTGATTAGTCCATCATAATGGATATTTAACTCAGCTAAATTTTCTAGGGTTTGAAACAAGTCAAGTTTAGTTGTAAGTTCAAACCTTTGGGAAAGTATTCAGTTATGAGAAAAATCCAAGATTTCACTGAGTCTGCTTTTGTTATAACTTGTGACATACAGTAAATCCTATTATTTGATTCCTGGAAATTAAAATGACAGTAAAATAAGAGCAATCTTTGAGCTAATTTATATTTAAAATTACAGAAAATGGGTATTTAAAAATGTATAATTTGTAGCCAACAAAACTGACGTTATATTCATTTTTTTTTAATTCTTTTGAGCCAGTATCTGATTTGTGCTGTAATGTTTTGTATCATCACTATTATAATCCATACAAATGATTTTAGGAATATCAGGGTTAATTAGCTAGTCTACATGCGTGTTTACTTAGCCTGGCTTCATAAAGAAATTAATGCAAAAACGAGGTTGCTTCCAGATTGACAAAATGCAATGTATATGTCACAAAATGTCATACATGGTTTTGCATATTTGACACTGCTATCGCTCTCTTGCAAAATGATGTTCATCACACCCATGTTGCCAGCTTTATCAATTCCATTTGACCATGGAAACAAACCCAGGGCATATCATGATGATATGGAAACATGTAAAACCATATTCTAAATTGCCACCAAGATAAAAACAAAACAGTAGGAAACCATAGTAAAACAAAAGGGCTACATTCATTCTTCTTTTGTACAACAGATTGGCTCTATTAACCACTTTTAAATTTTAATATTTTATTTGCTCTTTGTCCTGTTCTTTATTTTCTATTATACTATTCTGCAGTTCATATTGCATTTCAGGTATTGGAAAACAATTTCTAATTCCATGTGGAAACATCAGGTAAATATGTAAATAAATAGACAGATCGATAGACACATTACAGACAGACAGATAATGGGTGGGTACTCATGGTGGGGATAGGGAAGGAGAGATTAAGGGACAGAGAAAGACACAGAGACAGGTAGGGAGAAAGGAAAAGAGCATAAAATTTCATCTAAAGAACCACTCAAGAAAACAGTACTGTTATCATCACTTCATAAATTAAGAATCTGAAACTCAGAAGTATTAAGCAGATTGCCCAACATTACACTGTTAGTATGGAGAGGAGTTAGGGTTGTGTGCAGATCTGGAAAGCACAAAGACCAATGAATGGATTCATGTTTGGATTCTCACTCACCCTGAATTTGAATAGACATCACAAAATGTGATAATTGTTTATTTCCCATACATTTATTAGTCATAGAAAAATAAAGCACTATCAGCAAAGGGGGATTCCAAAGTACCTTAATGAATGAAACACAATATTTACCTCTCAAAACTTGAATATTAATAGTATGTTTTTGTGACCAAATAAAAAATTTATTTATTTATATTTCTTATTTTGTATTTGGTACAAAATTGCTCATGTGACATCCAAACAAATTAACTGGAGAGAAATCACGTCTTTTAAGCACTTTTCCTTACTTTTAACTTCTAAAAATTCTGCCTTAGGTTATAATTCCTTTTTTCACTGTTGAGTCTAATACATGAAGAACTTCTCTCTTACTGATCACGATCACACGGACTGTGAATTTCTTTGACACTGTGAGTCTATTGTTGCACATGTACTGTTTCCTTTTCATTGCATAATATTGGGCTAGTGGTGTAATAAGGGACAACATTCATGCTACCATGGGTGTATTATCCTAGATTTCTGGATGAGATAAACAATCAAGTATAATAGTTATTCCTATTCTACCCCATGAAGTAAGCAATCTACCCAAATAAGAGTCTCCCTTATATAGGTTTAACACATACTGAAAGTTGATAAAATTAGCCTAACATTCTAGAAAGAACAAAAATACTACCTGCCGAGTGATACCATAACTTTCTCATCTTAAGCATTTGTTTCTAGTTTAACTATTCTAAAATACGAAATGTAATGACTATTTCCAAATATTAAAGCTCTGCGACTTATTTGGCTTCACATACTAGAGTTGTTAAATACAAAGATTTGATTTTTGGATTTTGAGATGATGTCTTTGATAATAATGTATTAACACTTGGGTTATATCTAGTGCAGACAGAAAACAGTTCATATTGGACAAAAAATGTAAGATCTCACCAGTAATAGATAAATGCCTTAGGGAGTTTCTTCTTTGTGGATAAAAAACATGTTACCAAGTTGCTAGGAATTCATCGCATTATTTGTGCCATAGAGATAAAATAAGGCATCAGTCCAGTGTGACGGATCCTGTAATGTGACTGTTCTGATAAATAGACACTATTTTATTATGAATGACTTTTGTATTATATAATTTACTGGGTGAACACATAAAGGCTTATCTCTCCAAAAAAAAAATCACTATGATTCAAACAAACCAAATAGAAAGTCATAAGCTTGACTTAAAAAAAAAGTCTAGTGCCAAAGACTAAAGATCTAATGAAGTTTTGTGTTTAAAACTCTATGAAATAAGCACAACGAAAAACATAAAAAGTTGAAATGACTTCAGCCAAGTCAAAGTTCTCATTTAACTCTAGGCTTCATGAAGGCTGTTCCATGTTTATGGACAAAGCTTTCTGGCGAGTGAGATGACAACTAAATGGTAAATATGGTGTTCTTTGTAGAAAGCTTTATTATCATCAACCGACTACATAAAGAGTTTATGTGCTCATCCCATCATGGCACAGATGAAACTCAACATTTCAAAGAGCCAGAATCATTGTTCTCTGAAGTTACCCTGTATAGACCATCATTCAAGCAAAAGAAATGAAACAGATTAAGAGGTTCAGCAATTTTCAACATCAGAGTCAATTCCAAGGATGGTGTCTGCTCTAACAAAGATCTGGACGTTGTTTTAGCCAATGCATCGATTGTACTCAGAGAGCCACAATGCTGCCCTCATCTGTGGCTATGAGATAAGAATTCTGGTTAATAAGAACAGTTCTAGGACAAGCACAAATGAGATTATAGGACAGAATCCCAAATTGTGCCAAAACTCAGGCTGACGTTTTTGTCTTTAGCTGTCACAGATGGGATGGCTCAAAACATGCATACCACATCATCTTAAAAAAAAATTGGGGGAAGGAGGTTTTCAAGGACAAAATGCTTTAAAATGACAGAGAATTTGGACTTAGAGAAAAAGAGCAGAGAACTAAACCTATTACAAAACTGGCACATTACAGTGCAGGATTTTGGCAGGACATATTTATAACAGATTTCATGTAGGGGATAGAATCCAAAATCTACTCCTCCCCTAATTATGAACTGAATTTGCCCCTCTTTAAAAAAACAGAAGAAGAAATAAAAATAACTTTATTTTTGGATTATATGGAAATTTGAAAGGAATCGGCCCAGCAGGAGAGATTACCAACTGGAAAATTTGGAAGGAATATAAGGTCTGGGATTTCGGGCCCCAAGCTGGTGGACTCTGAATTTGTCACAAAGGTTAGTTCTGTCTCCAAAGGGGAGCCAGCCATCCTGTACAAGAGTACCCCCTGTTGGTTGGTTGGCCAGAGAACACTGGCAATGCCTGCTGTGGCAGCTGCTCATTTAAACTTCCACCCTGAAATTTAATGAAAGAAATGCAAGAAAGATTTGAGAGAGAGGACAGGGAGAAAGAAGGAAGTGGGAAAGATACTGTGGGAAGGGAAGATGGGAATGGAATTTTCCTTTTTTTTTTTTTTTTTTTGTTAAGGCCAAAAAATAATCAAAAGAGATAACAGAAAATAGGGGGAAAACACTGTAACTCAATCCCATCCAAAGACATCAAATCATTAGGAATGCCAATGTTTCAAACCATAGCTTTTGTTGCCATAATTGTACCTTTGAATCAGCACAGTGTAAGTCAAATTGTTACCCGTCTTCAAAACACTTTTACTAGATGATTCAGAAGTCACAGCTATATTTTTATGCAAAAAGAAGATAATAATTTTATTTTATTGCTCTGAATGATGCCAGGAGGGTTTAAAACATTCCTCATCCATTTAAATGCCAGTAGGAGTAGGCTGAAAATTAATAGAATTCTGAGAGAAGTATAGCTAACTCGTAATTATGTAACTGTGACTATAAAATAATTCTTCATTGGACTGCGTGTCATTTGCTATCCCTTTTGGTCTGTCTGAAGCTAAATCAAATACAAAAGAAGACCCAGAAGGAAAAACAATAACATCAACATAAAACTCTACAGTGTGTACTTACTGATGCCTTCTGCCATCTAGTCCTTCCATTTTCGTTTTAGCGGTACATGTAATTGTAATGAAAATAATTCCATCATAAGAAATTTGGACAGTGCTGTGCTGAGATGGAGTATTAGCAAATGCTCGTAGAGTTTGAGTCAGATTGGTTGTAATCTTTAAAGAGAGGATACTCTGGGGTTCTAAAAGGTTAATGAACCACTTGTGGTAGACCTTTCCTTCCCATTTTAACTCTGTTTTATTCCTGATAGAACCATTAACTTCTACACTAACCTTTCTACTTGTTACTATTACACACATTCTACCCACTAAAGCTTTCTATTGATTTTTGCCAGTGAGGTTTTATAAAATGTAGCTTTAAATACATGGTTTCTGAAATTGTGCTAGTATCAGCCAGTGTGTGTGAAGACAAAGATTAATTCTCTGGTTTTAATTTTTTTTTTTTATATTGTCATTTAAGTACTTTTTGATCATGATTGTTTTCATAAGGAACCTTCCCGAAAGCTTTCAGATCTGTGCTTTTTAAATTGTCTGGCAAATACACTTTTATTTTTACTTTTAAATAGTATGTGTAACCTAAATATTCTGGAAGCTACACAAGTATATTTTCCTGTTCTTCAATAGAAGTTTCCAAACATATTCAATGACAGCTTATTTGTGTGTGTAAGTGAATGGGAGATTAGGAACAAGAGATGTAACAATGTGTAAACACAGACATACAAATAATTATTTCATGTGAGTTCCTTGTTCTAAAGCCTACATAATTTGCCAAAATAAATGCATGAGATTCCTGAAAACATTCAAGACTAAATTTGAGTCTGTAAAAATGGTGTCAAAAATACAAACTTAGTAAGCCTCAAAGAGGAATACTACAAGGAAAGTTACCCCTGCTGTTTTACTACGAGTTCCCTACTTTCCTTTGAGAATTTTCAATTAGTTTTATTATTTTTGTAATTTTAAATATCACCCCTTAAAAGTAATATACTGCCTTAAAAATACTTTCAATGTAGCATTTGCCCAGTGAACATAATGTTTTCTAATTTATGTCAAAGTAGCAAGTAAGAAGAAAAATAAACATTAATCCATGTATGTTGTTATCTCACCTTGGCATCAAAGAACATTTGATGAACTCAAACATTTTGTGAACTCAAACAAAGTAAAAAAGTATATATATTTCTCCTATGACAAAGTATCTTATGGTCACCGTCAGTGCACGGAACTACTCGAAAAATAAGCACTAGCATAATGACTGCTAAAAGATTAAAAACTCTCTCTAGCCATAGAGAATAATCAGTGTAAATATTGGATATTAGAGGGAAGTAGGTAATAAAATAAAACCCTTACAATATAGAGTGGTCTGGGAATAAGATATTTAGATTACCTGGAAAAAATTTTTAATAAAGTTTATTTAATACTGTGGAAAACCTTTCAGAATGTTATTGGGATACTTTCTGATTCTGAAAATAGAGGTTACACTATCATATTAGCATATTCCTTTTACGATGACTTAGGCCATTTTAGTTTCTCAAACTCATAATAATGTACATCAGCTCTCTTTTTTTGCAAGTTATTATTTTAAACACTAAGGAGAATGAATTAAACAGAATAAACCATGTATACTTCTCTTACTAAATATATTAATATACTGTGTTGTCATTCCTCTTTTTCCTAAAATTCTATTAACCATATTAGAATTATATTATGAATAACATAAGTATGTATGTAATCATTTTAAAAATACAAGTGCATTATGCACATTATAAATAAGTAGATATGAAGTATATGCCAAGGTCCCTGGCTATGGTCTGAGCCATGTCACAGTCTTCAGATTGACCTACATTCTGTAATAGTTTCTTAAACTTTCCCTATGTCCATATGTATATGTTTCAGTAAATACCTTTGAGTGAATTCTCTCAGAGCATTTCAAATATAACACGTGTGTTTGACTGCAATGTGAATTTATCAGTTTTCCTTTCAAATATGCCTATGTATTTTGTGTTTTCATTGCTGATAAAGACATCACTAATTATCTGGTCTCTAAGGCTTGGAGCTCCAGCTATTTTAATTTTCTTTCTGTTCATAATTATTGGCCAAGAGCTATGATTCTACTTTCAAACTAGTACTATCTCCCTCCCCACACTCTTACTTCTCTCAGGTCCCTAACAATCTATTGCCCTGCTCTGCAGATGAAGGGCTGACAGAAGACACTTCATTCCATTCCATGCATGGCTCTGAGCATGCCACCCATTGTGCAAAATCCTTCAGTGAGTCCACTTCGCATAGAGAACAAAGCCTAAATGTACTTCCCAACATTCTCTTTATACACTCTAAACCTAGCTTACTAAACTGTTACTTAATTATATTTTCAAATACCCTCTTGCTTAAACACCCTCATGGCTTAAATATCTTTTACAACAGAGCAGGGCCTGGAAGACTCTCTAGTCTTATGTTGCCCTGAACTACCCTTATTCCTACACTCCAATTGCATAGGCCTCTAACCTCACGGTGTTTCAAGGATCCCAAGGGCTTTCTACACTTGTATCCTTCTGCCACCGGGCCTTAGCACATGCCCTGTCTTCTCACTTTAAATCTCCACTATTTCCACAACCATCATTAGTTAACATCAACTCCTTTTCAGGTCTCAGTTGAATCATCAGTCTATCTTTACTGATTTACTCCAAGAGGTTAAATCGAAGCCTTTTTTCACTCTTGATATATCTATCATATACCATTTCTTCATAAGAATAAATTTAAATATATTTTACACTTATTTATGTGATGATATAGTTAATGGGTTATTCCCATTATATAGTATAAGCTCAAAAGATAGCCAGGGTCCTGCTGCGTGTGTACTTTATCATTATATCTAACATTAATGAAACATTATTTACGTAACTTTTTTAAAGTTTCACTGATTAATTTTAAGGCTAATGCTATGAAAAATTAGGGCTGGTAGCCAATTCCATGTAATTGAGAGTGATAAGGTGTTCAGTAAGTTGCATTATTTTGTTAATTTGAGCAGTTTGTTGACTCAGATCTTCAAGATTTAATTTTTCATGTGTTTATTTCATTTATTGTTTGTTTTTCCAGATCTCCTCCTTTTAGATTCTAGGTTAATATGTAGGGCTGATTTAATACACACACAACAGTGTTTATCATCAGGCAACTATTCCAACGTTTTGTATATAAAAATAAATCCTATAAAATATCTCCGATTGTATCTGAAGCCCGCACACTGTACCCCATGATTGAATTATTGTACACAGCGATGATTCAATAAAATATAAAATAAAATAAAATAAATCCTATAGTCTTGAAAAAGAAGGAGGAGGAGGAGAAACTATCAACATAAAGAATATAAGAATATACTGCAAGAAAAATTAGAACATTTTAAAGAGAAAATCCTGATTATATACATCAGAATTTCTTACACTTGTACACACATGCGTGTGTGTGTGTGAATCTCAGAATAACAGTCAGAAAGAGAGTGATGGAGGGAAGCGGGGAGTAAAGGTGAGAGGGAGGGAAACAGAAAAAGAAAAAGAGAGACTGTGATTATCTATCCTGGTAAGATAATTATTTGTAATCTCCACACATGGTAACAAACAGCTCAGTCCAAGTAAGAATAAATAAATACAGCCAATAAGAAAAAATATTTATTATGATAATTCTTTTTTTTTTTTTCCTGGTTTTTGGCCAGAGCCAGGTTTGAACCTGCCACCTCCGGTATATGGGGCCAGCACCCTACTCCTTTGAGCCACAGGCGCCTCCCAATAATTCTTCTATATTAACTTATATATGTAACAATTAGAATTGGGTTAGATCATTATATATCTCCTGTCTAGATTATAAATCTGAAGGCTAGGAATTATCCTGACTTCTTTTAAAATTTGATACCCTTGCTCAAAACTTTAGTATTTTATCCTAAAACCGCAGATTTTAGAGCAGTTTCCTAATAATCGAAACTATGTTAACCTAGTCATAAAGTTAATAGAAATATCTAAAAATTAATAAAAATGTGTACTGTTCATTTGTCCTAGAAAACATCTAGATTTTTAGTGGAGCTCATGGTATGTGTTATATAACTAACAGGATGTATGTATGTGTTTATGAGCGTAATTTTTCAATCTTGGAAGAAGTGATTATTAAGTGCGAATGTTGCTCACTTTTCTTTCAATTAGCCACACTTGTAGAAAACCTCAATTTTTGAAACAGGAGGTAATAATGTATCCATTGACAAGTTATCTTAGCTGATTGAAGGCCAAATACATAAGAAATTATTTTGTTGGAAGATGTTCTTACTATGCCATCCCTACAAAATGTTAAAAACATATATAGTCCAGTTTTCAGAAGTTAACACCATGCAGGGATTAATTTACTCTCTTTAAAGTGATAAATTTTCACCATAAGAGATTAGAATCTAAATTATGAGCAATTGTTTAATTTGTAGGTTATTAAATAATGTGCAGCATCTGAACATTGCTTATTATTAGATGTCATATCTCTCTGCTGGCAAGTTAGCAACGTAATTTAGAAGTTATGGAATATAGAATGATAGCTTTGACCAGGTCGTTGATGTTGAGCCACTTACCAGAAGATCAGAATTATCTGAGATGATGACAAAGCCTTAGAGTGGACAGAAAGACAGGGTGCCAACTGACCAACTGACTTTAAGTGGGCAATCTAGAAAGAAGGAGGGTGACAGCAAATAAATCCGCCACAAAGAACAAGAATGTTGTTATAAATTGAATGTTTGTATACCTCAAAAATTCATACATTGAAATTTTACCCTCTAATGTAATGGTATAAGTAGGTAGGGCCTTTGGGAGATGATTTGGTTTAGATAAGGCTGTCGGGATGGGATTAGTGGCTTTAAAAGAGGAAGGGATCAATACTTCTATCCTCCCCAGTGGGATGAGACATGCAGCAGGTGGCATCTGCAAGGCAGAAGAAGGCTCCCATCAAGAACTGAATCCTCCCACACCATGACCTTGGAGTTTCCAGCTTGGAAATAAATAAATGTCTGTTGAGAAATAAATGCCTGTTGTTTAAGCCTCCCAGTTTAGAGTATTTTATTATAGCAACCCACGAAGACTAAGACCAATGCCAAAGCAGTTTCTTTGTGTCTTTGTTTAGTTTAAAAGAAGTACATGAAAGAATTATGTGGAGCCTGCACTGCGCTTGATCCCATTCTCTTTCCAATGCTTAGGAGTGAGAAAATGAATAACATCCCTAGCAAAGGATATAAAACAAATTATTGTCCTCAGGAGAGGGCCAAGATTTAGGTAAGGCAAGGAGGCGGAGGGAAGTTTCAGAGGGGTGGTAAAGACCTGTGACTTCTTTTAATACAGACTGCACTGTAGAGCTATGTGGGCAGCGGGAAGAGAGGAAAATAAGTAAAGGCAAATATAGATTTACAGAGCATTGAATGGCATTGTGTAAAGCAGGCAATAATTGTTTTTAGACCTTTGGAATTCACCTAACATACCCCAGATGCTACCTGAAAGGTGATCCAATTGTAAGATGCCTGGACATAATTCATAATTGCTTACAGATATAATCAGCTGCAGAGTATGTGGTTATCAGTGTCAGAATAAAGTTACTGGACCTGAAAGTGTGGACTTTAACATGGCTGAGAGAGAGGGATGGGCAGTTCTCCTAAGGTACGTAATCTCTGCACATTGGTCCTCTGTTTGGTAGGGGGCCTCTGGTTGTCACTGCTCTCACAGCTCGACTGGTTGCCGTGGGCCTGACATCTCTGTATAACTTTATGTGATTTGAAATGGTATTTGGACAGGCAGCTGTTGGATCTTGCATTGCTGGTAAAGTTCCAAGTCCTCTTCCTCAGTAAAGTGCAGAGCAGTTCTCTTCCCTTTGAAGGGTCTGCCTTCCCCATATGGCTCAATCACAGTTAAGGTCATTTGAACTAGATGCCCATGTGGTCGCAAGAATCCTATGTGTGACTCATTCATTAGCAGCATGAAATGTTTGAGGTAACTAAATGGACTATATTAGCCTAAATTTAACCTGCAATTGATAGGACAAGATGCATCTATCCTTGGAAGAGGGTAATGTGTATCTATGTTGTTACTAAATCCATTATCCCAGGCTCTGTGCCAAGTAGTCCATTAAAAAAGAAAAATATTTTTAAAAAAAGATGAGCAGGAAAAAGTGTTTGTCTTCTAAGAGTTACTATATGGTTGGGATTACAAATAATTTTAATACAGTGTGTATGTTCTATGATAGTGGTTGAAGAAGGTACTTGCAGAACACAGAGGACAGAGATTTATTTCTGTCTTGAAGGAATCAAGAAAGACATATTAAAGAATTATGTCTACTCAAATACATTGAGTCCAGCAAAATGGGGTAGTCCCTCCAGGTTAGGAGGTAGTGTTAGCAACAGTCTCACCAGAGGTAACAGAAAGCCCATCACATTAACACAGAGACAAGTTGGGCAAAGCTAAGTGAATGGAATTCAACAATGTTAGGTACATTTTCATTATTCTTACTTCTACTATTATCACTACTACTAATAATACTTACCATTGCTACAATTCTACATCCAAATATCTAGCACATAGATAGAAACTAGTAGGTAGTCTTGAGCACAATAAAACTTAGTGAAAATTGGTAATACCAACTTCATTTAGTATTTTGTGCTCATTGGTGAGAAGATGCCCGGTCCAAAGCAGAAAAATTAGAAAGGAACTACTTCAGATGAGAAGACTATTAGTAGTTTTTCAATGTGATCTATTATTGCTGCTGAAATAATTTTTTAAAAAACTTACTGTATATTGCAAGTTTACTCAAACAAAAATACAAGATGGAAGATTGAAGAGCATCTCAGCTCCCACTCTTTCCAAGTATTCTGCTACTACATAAGTTTTTTCAGAACATAGATGAAACCCTGACAAAGGAGGGGAAAGTTCTAGTCTTAACTGAGATTGAATTTCCACTATCTTGGTGGAATGAGGTTTCACCATAACTAAACTAATGTTTTAATAAATAAAAGTAAAGGTTCTCCAGCTAGGCTCCTGAACACACACATAAACATGAACATATAATGATTACTATTATGCTAATATTTAACATTATTTTATCTACTATACAAGTGGACTCTCCCACTAGGATATTTGTTCTTTTAGAGTAGAAAAGTGTACCTTCATCTTCATTTTAATGTTGCTTACCTTGAATAAAGTACTTCACATGTGGAGGGTGTGCAGTGAAAGTTGTATCATAAACAATTTTGTAATTATGTAATTCTTCAAGAGCCTGGAATTCAGAAAAAGAGGTGTCAGAATATTTTAGAGTATAATTTATTACAAAGGTAAGATTAGATGTTTGACATTGTATACATAGAGTAGATATATAGTAGAACATGATGTTTGCAACTTTTATGTCCAGAGTTGAAATTACAAATAGAGAAGAACTGGGTCATAATATTTAAATCTGTACTACACATGAAAAAAATAAGCTTTGAAAAATAGCTTTTACAAACACATTTACTACCATAACAAGCCATAAACCATGCATTTCTCTTTCTTTATTTTAACTGTGAAGTGATGAAAGCAAATGCATTTCATAAACTCACCTTATCCTGAAGATGACTTGTTGAGTCATTGCCTTTAACTTTTGACAAGTTAATGAATCCAAGAAAATAGAACTAGTCCATATGCCCAATGCCTAAAATAAATTAATTGTAGTCAATGGAAATTAGGTAATGCAAAAGAAACATGAGTTCCTTTATTCTTTTCATGACAACTTATGTCTATGACCAAAATCTGAGAATATTGCTAAAGGTTCATGTTTGTAATTTTTTACTAAAATAAAATAAAGATGATCAGAATGAAGAAGATAATAAAATGGATTCTATTGATTATAAACAAATTTATTATAATTTTTATTAGATAAGTTTACAGATAAAAGAATGTGAAACTATTTAGCTAAGTGGCTTGGAAAATTGCCCAGGTTATATAATACCACCAAATAAAGAATACGCTATTTGCTGAGAAACAGTGTCTAAGTGTTTAAAGATTATCCAGGGAGAGAATAATCTATAGCAATCATACATTAATAATAATAATATCAGAGTGGAGGCAAGATGGCTGACTAGAGCCAGCTTTCCATAGAGGCTCCCTTCCAAAAGGAGAGTTAAAGGACAGAAGTTTAGCAAGTTAGCTGATGGTTTGGAGCTGAGCCAAGACAGAAGATTGAAGAATGTATATCAACCCTGCTTAGGCGAGCTGCACCGCCAAGGAAACAAACAATAGGTACAAAATCCATTACCAAGCAGATGGGGGTCCTCTCCCCCATGACAACAGCTCACAGTATACATTCTACAAACAAGCAAGCAGAATTCAGACCTCCTATTTTATCCCATGGGAGAGATCTTCTAAAAACAGGAACTCCTAGCCCAGAGAGAACCCACTTGTATACCATGGCACTCTCCCACCAGGCATAAAACTATATATTCTCTACCTGTAATTCTGAACTCCCAGCACTCCCCTCCATTCTCACCCTGAGGTCTGGAATCTGGACTCTTCCTGGAGTCCAGATTCTTGGGCATTTTCTCAAGAGGTGTGGACAAGGCGTGGACTGTTGCAGGTCTCTGCTGATTCTGTGGCACTGAGCAAAGAGAAGAAAGAGAGGACAGTGGCCCAAGGGAGCCATACGGGATAGGAAAAGGTGGTGTCCCATGGCACAGAGCAGCAGTGGCAGCAGCAGGAACAATAGGTCTCACACCCCTGGGGATATTTTGGAGATACTCCCTGCCTCTCTTTATAACCAAAGAGAGATAGGCCTCTACTCTGGTGGCAGCCACTGGCGGAACAGATCTGGGATGAAAATTCAGGCCCCATGAGTAAAGGGTATGCCTGAGGCAGTACCTGCCTGTGTGGGGTGTGGCGGGGCTAGAAGGCTAGAATACTTACCTGCAGAGATGGCATACTCCCAGTGCAGGGCTGAGTCAGAAGTGCTGCTTAGTGAGCCTAAGAAGCACCCAGCCCCCAAGGGAACATAAGACAAAAGCAGGCAGGACAATGGCACTAGCCCAGGGAGAGGCAAGAACTGAGAGCTGAGTGTGAGCTCTAACTGCTCCAACCCCAATACAGAGTACAGCAGAGACAGAGATGCCAGCTCCATGAGAAGTGGAGCAATGGCACCAGCACAAGGTGGGGCTGAGTCACATTTTCTATGAACTCAAATAGCACCTGGCCCACAGGGGAATATAGCCAGGACAGAAATGCAAATTCCATGAGAATATAAGTGGCAGCAACATCAGTCTGGGGCAGGACTGGAACTGAGTGACTCGCCCCAGCTTCCACTAAGCACATGAGATTGTCGGGCATCAGCACTCCCTGCTGTCTAGTGTCCAAGGGTGGTGGTCTGGTAGAGGAGACATAGATCTCCCTGTGACTCAGGCAAGCACAAATCCCTAAAGCATCTGCTCATTGGAGGGAACTGAGTCACAGCCCTGAGGGGTTACTAGTAACTGGGTGTGACAGAAGTGTAAGGTGGGGAAGGCAGCATCAACCTTCCTGAACTAATTCATTTACTTGGAGGGTCCTTCTGACTCCAGGGAGCACCATAGCAATTCATACTTGAGCTGTCAGCAGAACCCTGCCATCTAGTTGCTGGAGACGTTTTGAACTCTCTCATTTGAGACTGGGTGTTGACTGGGACAATTTATTTGGAACTCGTGACCTGGCCTAATCACCTAAGGATTATTCAAAGTGATACACTGGGTGTGTGGTTGTGGGAAGGTTTGATTTTCCTTTTCCAGTTGTTGCCCATGGGGGTGGGGTGACTTAGTTGCTGGTATTTCTCCAGAGCTGAGACTTCAACCCAGAGTTACTGATTGACTAAGATTGGATAGAGACCAGCTTAAAACAAGACAGAGCCACTAAGCCCCACCACACCAAGAAGATCCCCAGTGTCTCAGGCCTTAGCACTGTACAGGTCCTTTGTAAAGCTCTAGAAGAAAAGGTACAGACACCACTTGCAGCTCTTGGGCAAAGGGCTGTTTAATCCCTACTCCAGGAGACCCCAAATCAACTTCCTCTTACCTGCTCATGTAGCAAAATGGTGTAAAATAATCATGGGGCTGATTCAGTGGAAAAATTCCAGCAACATGAATAATCAGAGAAGATCAACTCCCCCAAGGAACGACATGGCAGACACACCAGAAGATCCCATTCATAAACAAATGGCTTAGACATCAGAAATCGAATTCAGAATTTGGATTGCAAATAAGATTAATAGAATGAAGGTAAAGTTGGAATTAGAAATTCAAGGAGCATTTCATAAGTTGTCTCAAGAATTCAATGAATTCAAAGACAAAATCACCAAAGATTTTGACCCACCAAGACAAGAACTTAGAGCCCTCAAAGATCTGAGAACTACAGTAGAATCCCTCAGTAATAGAATGGAGCAAGCAGAAGAAAGGATTTCTGACATTGAAGACAAAGCTTTTAAATGCTCCCAAACGCTCAAAGAGGAAGACAAGTGGAGAGTGAAAAATGGATCATTCTCTCAGAGAGCTCTGGGATAATTTGAAGAAAACTAATATTCCCCTTGTAAGAATTCCTGAAGGTGCTGAGGTTGCTTCAAAAAGCCGAGAGGCTCTTCTCCATCTTTGCCATATCTGATTGATGAAATTAGAGATTTTACTCTTTTATTCCTGGTTAGGTTAGCCTAAGGTTTGTCTATTTTATTGACCTTTGGATTTTTCCTCCTATTCCAGTTACTTAAGATGTCCCATTAAGTTGTTAACTTCCTCTCTTTCTGTTCTCTTGAGGAAGGAGAATTCTACAGACATGCCAAGAGATTCTGAAATTCAGATAGCATACAGTTTCAGAACCCCAGCACCACTCAACCTGAATAAGGCATCTCCCAGACACATTATAATTAACTTTGCCTGGGTTAATATGAAGGAGAAAATTCTGCCAGCAGCCAAATGTAAGAAAACCATAACCTGCAAGGGGAAGAATATTAGAATGACTACAGATCTTTCTGCTGAAACCTTTCAAGCTAGAAGAGGGTGATCATCAAATTTTAATCTCCTAACACAAAATAATTTTCAACCCAGGATCCTGTATCCAGCTAAACTGAGTTTCAATTATGATGGAGAAATTAAATACTCTAATGACATTCACATGTTGAAGAAATTTGCCAAAACTAAACCAGCTCTCCAGGATATTCTCAGACCTATCCTCCAGAATGACCAGTGCAATGTTCTACCACCAAAGTAAACTCACTCAGAAACTTTTGATCAAATTCCAACTTCCACAGTAGCAAAAAGATTAAAAATGTCCACTGAGGGTGGTGCCTGTGGCTCAAAGGAGTAGGGCGCCAGCCCCATATGCCAGAGGGGGCAGATTCAAACCCAGCCCTGAACAAAAACTGAAAAAAAAAAAGTCCACTGGACTTTTGAAAAACTCAATGCTCAAAATTCTACCAGGCTTATCAATAATCTCAATTAATGTTAATGGTTTAAATTGTGCTCTAAAGAGACACAGGTTGGCATATGGGATAAAAAAAACTCAGGCCAGAAATCTGTTGCATACAAGAATCTCTTCTTACCTTAAAGATAAATATAGACTCAGGGTGAAGGGATAGTTATTTATATTTAGGGAAAATGGAAATAAAAAAAAAAGCAGATGTAATTTTATTCACAGATACAATAGGTTTTACACCAACAAAAGTAAGGAAAGATAAAGATGGTCACTTCATATTTGTTAAGGGTAACACTCAACATGATGAGATTTATTAATATTTATGTACTCAGACAGAATGTGCCTCAATTTATAAGAGAGCTCCTAACAGACATGAGCAACTTGATTTCCTAGTAGTTGAGGATTTTAACATTCATTTGGCAGTGTTGGATAGATCCTCCAATAATAAACTCAGCAAAGAAATTTTAAATTTAAACTTACCCATTCAACAATTGGATTTAACAGACATCTATAGAACATTTCATCCTAACAAAACATAATACACATTCTTCTCATCGGCCCATGGAACATCCTCCAAAATTGATCACATTATAGTTAATAAGTCTAACCTCAGCAAATTTAAAAGACTAGAAATTATTCCTTACATCTTCTTGGGCCATCATGGAATAAAACTTGAACTCAATAACAACAGGAATCTGCATACATATGCAAAAACATGGAAACTAAACAACCTTGTTCTGAATGATAGCTGGGTCATAGACAATATTAAGAAGGAAATAACCAAATATTTGGAATAAAAGGATAAGAAGACATGAATTACCAGAACCTCTGGGATAACACAAAGGCAGTCCTAAGAGGGAAATTTATAGCACTGCAAGCCTTCCTCAAGAGAACAGAAAGAGAGGAAGTTAACAACTTAATGGGACATCTTAAGTAACTGGAATAGGAGGAAAAATCCAATCCCAAACCCTGCAGAACAAAAGAAATAACCAAAATAAGAGCAGAATTAAATAAAATTGAAAACAAGTGGATTATACAACAGATCAATAAATCAAAAAGTTGGTTTTTTAAAAGGTCAATAAAATAGACAAACCTTAGGCTAACCTAACCAGGAATAAAAGAGTAAAATCTCTAATTTCATCAATCAGATATGGCAAAGATGAAATAACAACAGACTCC
The DNA here is from genome assembly GCA_963574655.1 of Perodicticus potto. Lineage (NCBI taxonomy): Eukaryota > Metazoa > Chordata > Mammalia > Primates > Lorisidae > Perodicticus > Perodicticus potto. The sequence goes on from CAUYRH010079424.1 coordinate 18,195, forward strand.
TCAGAAATTAAAAAAATCCTTAATTAATATTACAAGAAACTCTATTCTCAGAAATATGAACATTTGAAGAAAATAGACCAATACTTGGAAGCATACCACCTTCCTAGATGTAACCAGAATGAAGTGGAAATGTTGAACAGGCCTACACCATGTTCTGAAGTAGCATCAACTACACAAAATTTCCTTAAAAAAGAAAAGCCTGATTAACATAGCCTTCCTGACAATTTCTCCATTATTACATGAAGACATTTGTATTCTGCATTTAGCAAGGTTCGCCTGTTAATCAGTTTGATGAAAATAGTTAAGATTGTATATGAAACCAGCACATTGTACCCCTTGATTGCACTATTGTACACAGCTATGATTTAATGATAAAGATAATAAAAAAAAAGAAAAGCCTGGGACCAGATGGCTTCACATCAGAATTCTACCAAACCTTTAAAGAGGAACTAGTACCTATATTACTCAACCTTTTCCAAAATATAGAAAAAGAAGGAATACTACCCAACACATTCTATGAAGCAAAC
>CAUYRH010079426.1:0-61583 GCA_963574655.1 Perodicticus potto
CCAGCTACTTGGGAGGCGGAGGCAGGAGACTCGCTTGAGCCCAGGAATTGGAGGTTGCTGTGAGCTGTGATGTCACAGCACTCTATCCAGGGTGACAGCTTGAGGCTCTGTCTCAAAAAAAAAAAAAAAAAAAAAAAAAGAAGGGATGACAGTCTTTCAAGATGCTAGTCTGCTGACCTTTACCCTCATTTGGGGGTAAATTAATAAACTTTTCTTTCTTTTTCCTCAAAACACTTGTCTTCATTCTACATTCTCATGAATTTGGCCTCTGGGATAAGTATTGAACTTTTGGTAACAGATTGATTATACATGCACATAACCCTCAGATATTATCACTTCCAAAACCGTACATTTGGCTGATTACAAATCTTATCAACATTTACACACCTTATATACACTCAGGTCAACAAGTAAAGACAGATGTCTTTATAAAAATGGGAAAGGTTATAAGGAGGTAATTCACAGGAAAGGGAATATAAATAGCTGTCAGATGAAAATGTCTGACTTTACCAGCAACTACAAGGATTAAAGTTAAAATAATAGTAAAACATTTCACACTTATCTGATTAATTAAGTTTTTAAAAATTTCAGATGACAATCTGATTAAAAAACAGAAGGGTGTCAGTGTCACAGACTATGTTATTGTAAGGGATTTTAAAGGGCATGTTGATACTATTTATCAAATTTTAAGGTGGACCTATTCCTTTGGCTGGATATTCTACTTGTAGATGTCTATCTCAAAGAAATATTTATACAAATGCACAAAGATGCATGCACAATGCTGTTCACAACATCCATGCTTTTAGAGAGAAAAGCTGAATACAACTCAAGTCTTCATCAGTGTAGGAATGGTTAAATCTAATCTGTTTAATCAATACTGCATAATACTTTGCAGAATTATTTTTTTTAAAGTAGAATTCTCCTGTAATCCCTACACTCTGGGAGGCCAAGGCAGGTGGATTGCTTGAGCTCAGGAGTTTAAGACCAGCCTGAGCAATAGTGAGAGCCAGTCTCTACTAAAAATTGAAAAAGTGAGGCGAGTCTCTTTTACCAAGGACCCACCAATGTGGGCTGTGTTCACCCTGAAACCATGAAGGCGGCCAGGGTCATCACTGAGAAGTACTACAAGTGTCTGGGCAATGACTTCCACAAGAACAAGCATGAATGAAAGGAGATGGCCATCATTCCCAGCAAGAAGCCCTGCAACAAGATAGGAGCTATGTCACACAGCTGGAGAAAAGGATCTAGAGGGCCCCAGGGAGAGGCATCTCCACCAAGCTGGAGGAGGAAGAGAAGAGGGACGTGGTTGTCTCAGAGGTCTCAGCCCTGGATCAGGAGATCATTGAAGGAGATCCTGACACCAAGGAGATGCTGAACGTTTGGACTTTGGCAGTCTGTCCAACCTGTAGGTCACTCGGCCCGTAGTTGGGGTGCATTTCAAAATACCATGTGGAAATGTTTGAATCTGTCCGCTGTGCTGTAACATTTTAATCAACCTGGGATAACAGAAAAAAAAAAAAAAAAAACTGAGTCAAGATAATCTCTTGAGACCAAGAGCATGAATGAGGTGGCTGTGAGCTATGATGCCAAGGAACTCTACTCACTGTGCCAGAGTGAGACTCTGTCTCAAAAAATAAATAAAATGAAATAAAAAATAAAACAAATAAATTCTCATAATAAGAATTCTATGTATGAGAGTGGACTGTCTCTCATATTATTGGATGAAAAAAAAAGTTTCTGAAAATATGTAAAGTATGACACCATATGTTTAAAAAATTCACAACTGAAATATATTATTCTACGTGAAGATACTTATATACAAATACGTGAAAATGGTCTTGAAATAGTAATTATTTCTGAGAAGAGGTTATTATAGATTACTGAAGGGAATTTGTACTGTATTAGTCCATATTTTTTTAATTTTGTAGAAAAATATTCCCATGGTTTTCTAAGTATTTAAAAATAAATAGGACTTTTATTTCTGAGTTAAAATAGAAAATATTGGATTTATAGTCTGTGCTGAAACAACCCAAAATTTGACAATATATAGAAAACAATAAGTTTAAGATGCTGGTTATCAGGTGGTAAAGTCCAGTAATCTCTGACAGATGAAAACAGTGAGGTTTCATCTGACCTTTCATGACTACCCAAGCTGACCCACTTTGAGAGTGTTTTCTAGGCTATCACACAGGTGGGGAAACCAGGCAGAGCCCAGAGGACTCCCATAGTTGGAGTAATAGAGTTGAATTCTGGAAGAGTCAGGTGGTGATTAGAATTTGCTACCAAAAAGAAAAGAGTAGTCCAAAAAGAGAACTCCAGAGGTCTGCAAAAGAGTTCCTCTCGGGGGAGTACTGATCAGTAAATGTTTGTGAGGGAACTACCTGAAGCTGGAAGGAGTCATCATGCAAGGCTGGGAGTAGTGCTTTTTCTGAAGCCATCTATATTAAAACAATGCAGAGTAATTTTTGTGAAAGTATAGATACAGTCATAAGTTAATCAGCCATTGTTCCCTGACTTCCAGTTACTGGCTACTGCTTAATGACACTTTCATCCCTTATAGGTATAGGATCTGTGACTTCCCCCACTACTTCTGTAGATAATGTTGCTACCATGAAGCCCAAAGACTTGTGCTTCTATACATAATACTGCTATTGCCTAAGACTGATCTTCGAAGTATTTTTCAAACTTTGCATTACTGGGGGACCCAATGATACCAATTGGACCTGTGGATAGGGGTGAACAGATCCAACATCCTTGAGACCCTCTACCCAGGTAGTCTCCCAATTAAGAAGATAATCTCTGCATCCCAACCCTAGGAGTTCATCTTGGCCAACAAGCAAACCCAATTGCCTAAACTAGCCCTTTGCCTGCCAAACTATCTTTAAAAACCTTTTCTTCCAAATTTTCAGAGAGATAGATTTGAGAAATTCCTCCAGTCTCCTTGCATGGTGCCTGCAATATGAAACTCTTTCTCTGCAATAACCCCTGCTGTCTCAGCGTGTTAGCTTCCTCTTGAGCAGAAGGTAATGAACCTGGTTGGGCTGTAACATTTCCATGATTCATGGGGCACTGAGCAGAGCACACCGAAGGGTCTTGGCAAGGCAATGTGGAATAATTACCCGAAGACTAAGCACTGCTCTGGTCTAACTAACAAATTTTAAAAACAAGACCCCTGAAGATCAAAATATTTCCAAGTAACTTAATTGCAATCCAAAACAAAGTCTGACAATATTTATAGGAATTTAAAAAGAGTCTGCATTCAATGAGGTAAAGTTCATAATCTCTTTTATTCAAATAAAAATTATTTTTTAAAAGTACACTAAAAAGTAAAAAAAAAAAAAACAACATTTTTTTAAAAGCTTCTAAATATGTCCCATGTGCTAACCCCAAATTGATACAGATGTTATAATTTGCTGACAAGGATATTAAAACAGTTACTAAAATTGTCTTCCATGTGTTAAAAATTAAGTAGAGACATGGAAGTTTAAAAAAAGGCCAGTTTAAATCCTAGAAGTGAAAACTACAAAGTGTAAGATTAAAAAAATACACTGGGTAAGATTAACAACAGATTATATATCACAAAACAAATGCAGAAGATAAAGGCACAGCAATAAAAAGTAAGATAAAACAAAAAGAGGAGAGAATTTTTTTTTTTAAAGAGAAAGAGCACAGGCCAGGCACAGGGGCTCATGCCGGTAATACTCTGGGAAGCTAAGGTGGGTGGATTACCTGAGCTTATGAGTTCAAGACCAGCCTGAGTAAGAGTAACGCCCTATCTCTAAAAATAACTGGGTATTGTGGCGGGTGCCTGCAGTCCCGGCTACTCGGGAGGCTGAGGCAAGAGAATTGGAGCCTAAGAGTCTGAGGTTGCTGTGAGCTGTGATGCCATTGCACTCTACTGGGGGCAACAAAGTGAGACTCTGCCTCAAAAAATAAAAAATAAAATAATAAAATAAAGAGAAAGAATATGAGCATCCTGCAAGATAACCACAAGTGATCTAATGTATATGAAAGTAAACAGTAGAGAAAAAAAAAAGAAAGATAATGAGTCAAATTTTTCAAATTTGATAAAAATTATAAATGTTTAAATCCAATAAGCAAAGTAAACTCCTAAACACAAGAAAAATTAAGAAACAATATGATGTGCATTTATTTTCAAGTGAACATGGAAGATTTGCCAAGATATACTTTCTTCTGGACCATAACAATGTCTCACTTACTTTAAAAGTATTAAAATAGCTTAAGTAATATTCCAATATAAAATAACAAAAATATTTCAGATAACATCATATATTGAGACCAAATAACATACTTCTAAATAATCTAAAGGTTGAAACATATATAAAAGGAGAAATTACGAAATGTTTAAACTGAATAAAAGTGAAAACAAACCATATTAAGGAATTTAGGGTTGCCAATTTACAGCAATATACACCCTCAATTATAAAATGAATGGTCTTAAGTACATGACCCAAATGTTACTTCAAGAAATGAGAATAAGAAGAGAAAATTAATGAAACCAAAAGCTAGTTACATGATCAATAAAGTTGATAAACCTCTAGATAGACTTATCAGAATGAAAAGAAAAAAACTCTAAATGCCAATGTAATGAAAAAGGTGATATCTATTCAAATTCCTGATATTAAAAGAATATTAAAGGAATCTGTAAGTCTGAAAACTTTGATGAATAGAACAAATTTCTATAAAGACACAAAGTAACACAATTTTTCAAGAAGAAATAGATAATCTGAATAATCTTACCCCAAAAAGAAATCAAATTTGTTGTTCCAGCTTTAGATAGCTTCACTGGTTAATTCTAACAAATATTATGAAAAAAATATTAACAAATTCTACACAAACTCTTAATTTCTTTTATATAGACATAATTATTTTGACACCAAAGGACATTACAAGAATGTATAGACCGAAATTTCTAATAATTACAGACAATTCTCAATAAAATTTTAGAAAATCAAATCCAAAAACTTAGAAAAAAGATATATCATGACCATAGAGTTTATCCCATGAATAATAGTCTAATAACTAATAGACTGTTTCTATTAGACTATTAGACTAATAATAGTTAAATAAATATCTAATAGTCTAATTAGATATTAAATATCTAATAGTCTATTTCTATTAGACTATTAGACTAATAATAGTTAAAACAAATAAGCATTAATCAATGCAATTCAGAATATTAACAAACTGAAGAGGCAGAAACATAGGAACATCTTATACAACGCAGAAAAAGTGTTTGACAAAAGCCAAAGGCCATTCCTGATAATAATTCTTAGAAAACTAGGATAGTAGGATATTTCCTTAACCTAAAAGTATATCCATGAAGAACCTATAGTTAAGACCATAGTCACGATGAAAGACTGAATGCTTCCTACCTAAGATAAGGAAAAACAATAAGAATGTCAATCCTCCCAATTTCTATTCAGCATTTTACTTGAGGGCTGGGAGCAGCTGTTCACACCTATAATCCCAGCACTTTGGAAGGCCAGGGCATGAAGATTACTTGAGGCCAGGAGTTGGAGACCAGCCTGAGACCTGCAAAAAATTAAAAATAAATGTAGCTAGGGAGGGTGGCACATGCCTGTAGTCCTAGCTACTTGGGAGGCTAAGGCAGGAGTATCTCTTGAGCCCAAGAGTTCAAGGCGTCAAGGCTACAGTGAGCTCAATGAGCTATTATCATGCCTTTGGACTCCAGGCTGGGTGATGAAGCAAAACATTGCCTCAGGAAAAAATCTAACCAGTGTAATATAGCAAGAAAGAAAAAAAATTAAAAAGGTTTCTTTATTTTCAGATCATGTGACTATGGTGAAAACATGTTGAATTATACAAAAAAGCTATAGGATTTATTAGTGAATTTGGCAAGATTGCAGGATACAAGATCAATATTCAAAAATTAATTGCATTGCTATGTACTAGTAACACCATTAAAAAGTGAAATAAAAACACCATTTGCATTAATATCAAAATACGAAATTCTTTGGAATGAATCTGATAAAAAGATATAAAAGATTTGCACAGAGAAAACTAAAAAGAAATTGCTGAAAATAATTAAAGAACTAAATAATTAAAGTAATATACAGCATTCATGGTTTGAGAGACTCAATATCAAGATGCCAATTTTCTCAAATTGATCTATAATTCAATACAATCTCAAATAAAATATCATCAGGCTTTTAAAATAGAAATTCACAAATGTTTTTAAATTCACAGAGAATGGCAGAGAACCTAGATTATTAAAACAACTTTTTAAAAGAAGAAAAATGTGTGAAGGCTAACCATCTCTGATTCCAAGATTTATTTTAAAGCTACAGAACTAAGATAGTGTGTTATTAGTATAAAGATGGACAAAGAAATAAATGGAACAGACTGGAATCTTCAGAAATAGAGCTGCGCAACTATGAACAACTGTTTTTGACAAAGGGTGCAAAGACAATTTTGTGGAGAAAGAACAGATTTCAACAAATGGTACTGGGTCATTTGGACAATCTATATGCAAAGAAAAGGAACTTCAATTCATGCCTTACACAGTATTTAACTATTAATTCAAAAAGGATCGTAGGCATAAATGTAAAACCTAAAACTATAAATGTTTTAGCAAAAAGAAAAAAATAGAATAAAATTTTAAGCCTCAGCTAAAGCAAATATATCTCTTCGATATGATATCAAAAGGATGATCCACAAATTATGCATAAATAAATTATACTTCAAAACAAACACAAACTCTTTCTCAAAAGGCACTGTTAAGAGAAAGCAAACACAAATTTCATCTTGGGAGAAAATATTTGCAAATTGTATATTTGATAAGGGACTTATATTCTAAAATATATAAAAAGCTTTCAAAACCCAATAATCAAAAACAAACGGTGTAACACAACAGAGAGAGAGAGAAAAAAAAAAAGATTTGAACAGACACTTTACCAAGGATGATAAATAAATGGCTGATAGACGTATGAAAATCTGCTGAATGTAACTATTCATTAGGGAAATGTAAACTCAAACAACAATGAGAAACCACCACATACCTATTAGAATAGCTAACATGAACAGGGTCTGAACATGCTAAGTGTTGGTGAGGATGTGCCAGAGAAACTACACTAGAAAATGTTTACTTGATGGAAAAGAAGATGGAAAAGACAGAAAAGAGGACCCAAAACATGAGACAGTCAGAAAACAATACATTGTATTGTGGAAATCTTTCAAAAGCAATGCACCTTTTTTTTTTTTTTTTTTTTTTAAGCAATGCACCTTTTTTAAAAATGAAAGCCATCCTTTTCTGTTTAAATGTCCATATCACATTCTATTCAAAGTTATTTTCCATACTTTATCTAATATAAATACTGAATAAGGAACATCCTTATAGATATGCCTCTGCAATCCAGGGCTGGTTTATTTGTTTGTTTTAAAGCACCAGCTGGTAGTACATTTTCTTCACTCACAGTGGCTAGCAATGGAAGAACAGCACAGTGTGAACACAATATAAAATCGTGGTACTTTTCCATATTTTAAAAACCACACAGGTTGCTTCCAAATATGAGCTAATCCAAAAAACTACTTGGTCTGCATTGGCAATATAGATGGTCCTTCTGTTCAGGATTAAATTTGTGGCAAAATTTCATGTAAGCTTCATACTGGTTGTACTAGGAGAAAAGTTCCCAGCTTTTACTTTTGTGCCTGTGTTCATGTAAGAGCCTGAAGCAAAAACAGAATTTGAGACAGAGGAGAATGGGTTAATAACAACATCAACAAAATAGACCATCACTCCTTCCATAAATACTACCAGGACTGTCATTTATTGTGGACTTACACTCTTAATATCAAGGTATGCATTAAGTATTTCCTATTATCTTATTTATTCCTCAAGGAAGTAAAAGTTGAATTCCTTTATTCAACAGGTAGATATTGCTGTCTCCATTTCACCGACAATTTAATCTAGGTGTAAATTGATTAAGGAATTTCCTACAGTCATTTAACTGGTAAAGAAAGAAATCAAAGATTTTAATACAAATCTTTCTGGCAAAAAAAAGCCACACTGTTAGCCACCACCATACTGCTACATTCAACCTAAAGAATCATCTGGAATTTCAATGCCCAGTGACAAAAAGTGTATCATATAAAGGATGGAATATTTACACTATGAAATACTCTGCACACACAATGAAACATACATCCAAAATTAATTCCAGTAGAACAAAGCTGGAAAACACAAATTTTGGATTTAAATTTTGCAAAACTAATATCACTATCACTCTAAATCTTTCCCCCCAGTTCATTTTATTCCATGTGGGCATTTAGGAAGACTGTATGTCACAATTTATTCAGCAATAAATATAAGACCATGTGCAGAAGCAATATAAGCCACTTATATACCTGATTCTTATAAATATCCTTTGTGAACCTCCTGCCTTTTCTTATACCATCATAAGAAACTGGGAGGCCATGTGTTTCAAAAAATTTATCTATAGTATGGTGGAGCACAGAACAGACTGGGACTCTGGGTGACTTTGCAAAACAGAGCCTCTGCCAACCTGTATGAGGTATATGATACAAATTAGGAAAAAAAAAATTAAAAAAGCTTTTGTTCCAGTAAACCACTAAAATTTGGGAATGTGTCACTGAAGCATAACTTAACCTATCCTGACTAATGCCTTCTCCCTCTCTTTTCAAACACACACACACACACAAATGTGTCCCAGGAAAATGTGCAACAGAGACTTTTAATTTTGAGATTATGTTATTTCTTTTTTTCTTCTCTGCATTTACAACTTTTTCTCTAAAAAATACATATTTCTTATGCAATTATTTAAATTATTGGTTTTAATTATCTAGATATATTTTGTAATTCTTAATCAGGATAGATTCAGTAATTCAGAGATTTCTCTATTACTCTTTGGGAAAGTTTTCAAATTTATTTCCCATTCTCATCTTCATACAGTTTTCAATTTCAGCTTGTCTGAACTATTATTTGAAGTCTTTTTAACATCTACTAATCTGAATTTATTTCTATCCTCTTGGAACAAATAATTTCCCATTATGTCCCCATGCTACTTTATTTTTCTTGTAAGTTCCAGAATTTATTTAACTTATTTCAAATTTTATTTGAAACCTCAGACTGCATTATTTTGTTGGCTTTGGCTCCATGTAGAGTTTTTTGAATACAAAGAACCTGTATTTTAATTTTTAGTTATTTACTAAGCCCAAATGTAACTATGACCCCCAAATATTCATGAGTTGCACATGTGAACACAAATATTTTTATAATTCTCACATTATATTTTATTAAAGAAGTATCCAAGTACAATATATTGATAGCCTAAGCATGAGGGATCAACTGAGGAGGGAGGCAGTCATTATCAATAAGGAGAAGGTTGAGTCAATATTATATCAAGCAGTGGACTCCAAGAGACTCAACTACTGTGTATTGATTATTGATATGTCTCTGAATCAATAAACTGTACTTTCCTATAAATAATTTTAAATAATTTCTCTCATTGATTCAGTAAGCAGTTGTTCTAACTGTTTTGGTTTTGGTTTTTTTGTATTTATGGATGTGCATATGTGTGTTTGTGTTTATGTGTCTGTGTACAAAGATGGTGACACAATTAGGAAGGCAGGAAGAAAGAAATGAAGGAAGGTATTAGGAAAAGATGAAAGGAGTTTACAAATAACCAGATCAAGAAGTCCACTTGCCAGCTGGATTTCTTTTCTCATGATAAGTGACAACAAAATACAGCTCATCTTATATAATCTTGGAATCAACCAAGAGAAACACAGTATATTTTTTTTAATTGGTCCTTGAGCATTATTTGGCTTATAGGAAATTGAGGAATAACAACATTTCATCAAAAAGTCAAACAGTGTCCGAAACTATGGGCCCTTGCTTTTCCTATATTACTCCATTATTATCAAAACACAAATGAAGTCTGGATCATAGGGAAGGGCTTTGCAGGTCTGACTGAGTTCTCAGTAACTTTTGTTGCTGTTGTTGTAGTTTTTGGCCGGGGCTGGGTTTGAACCCGCCACCTCTGCTGTATGGGGCCGGCACCCTACTCCTTGAGCCACAGGCACCACCCAGTTCTCAATAACTTTTAGCTGCATGATTTCTATCTTGAGGAAATATTCCGTATTTCAAAGTGGGCATCTGTCCTCATTCTTTTATAAACATTTCCACAGTCCTACAAAATTGAAAATCAACATGGAGTGTGTAGCATTCTTCCTTGTCTAGATCTGGAATTCCGTAGCTGCAATCTCATCCTGATTTCTTTTTAAAAACTTTGATTAGCTCTGTTCTGTTCTGCACTTTCTCCATTCTTAATCTGTGTCCCCCACAGGTAACCAGGTACATCAACAAAGCCCCCAGAATGGAAAGGAAGAAATGACAAGAGAGAAACAAAATGTCCTTGAAGATGTAGTTTGCAAACTCTTCCTTGCTTCCTGCCTACTGTCTGTTTTTAAATAATGCACAAATCGACTTCAGCACCATGGAAATAATCAACACAGGATCAAAACCTGGAGTTTCTAGTGGAGCACAAATCAAAAGCTGTAGGAATCCAACAGCTGGAGCCTGTCTCATTATTTCCCTGTTCTTTGATGTGCTTTTCAGCCAAGTATCTTAGAGAATTACTTGCAGATATGTCTATCTACAAATTCTACATTGCTTACATATTATGGTTTCCAACAGAGATAAATACTGTAACTGAGTTCTCATTTTCAAAATAGAACCCCCCTCTTTTTCTCATCTTTTATTATGCACACAATCTTGGAAATGGCAGAACTGAAAATCAGCTGCATGTAATAAGAGAATCAAGTTTGTTATTGACTCTGAGATGCTAGTTTCCATTAGATCATCCATCATAGCTTTATTATGTGATCAACTGCCTAATTAATTTTGTACTGGGGTATTTAGACAGAACATTGAATGTTTCAGTGGGGTTTTACTATAATCCTGCACCTGCGGCCTCAGAGATTTAGATATCCTCCTATCATAAGTTTGTACTGTGCCTATAATCACTTCTGCTTCACTAGGATTCCAGCAATTCAGTCCAGTGAAATTCAGCAATATTAATTTCAGAAACACCAGAACATTTGCATCTGTGGTTATGTTTCTTTGGACTTTAATCAGATCAAAGTCACTGCAAGATATTAAGAGCGCTAGATACAATATTTTGTTCAGACAGTTTTAGTAGCTAAATCAGACACTGTTTTGATTTTCTGTGCTTATCTGTTAATATGAACAGATGCAATCATGCTATTGTATAATGACTCTTGATTGCCAGCAGTATTTGATTTTGCAACCATTCGGTAGTGATAATTAAAGATAACAGGATATCCTATAGAGTAATAATTAAAGATAGCTTTGTGAGCTTTATCACATGAATAAACGCCATAGAGGAAGAATTGGTTGTCTGAAGTTCATTATGCAATGCATATTTGTGGAAGGCCAACTTTGAAAAGTCTCGAAAAGAGACATTTTGTTGCAACAGGCTTGGCTAAATCTGAGCTAGTTTGAGAATTTTCACTTGTCTTGGTTGCCACGTGTAAAGACTTTGTTCTTTATCTGTCTAGGAAAATATCAGCAAGACTGGGCTGTTCACAAGACAGACACAGAAGAATCAAGCAATATGGAATGTTATATGTCACACAAAAAGAGGCGTTCATAAATGTACATATAAAAACCTTTGAATAGATCTTGAATTTGAGAAGAAGAAATGAAAACACGTTAAAAACTTTGCCTTTATCTACCCTATGGAAGCTTGGCAATAATTCAGGATACAGACAGGACAATATTCTCTCCCTTGACTAAAGCTGAGGCAAAATATTTTATTAATTATTTCTGTCAATTAATTTAAAAGATGGCAATGGCCTGTCACAAAAGTCAATTCTTAAAGCAAGGCCAACAGTCAGCCCCACTGATGACATCTGCCTTCAGGAATAATTTAATTACAAGAGGAGTAGGGATGGTATAAAATGTGAACACACAAATCTAACTTTCAGATCAAAGTTATTGTTTATCTAAAATTAAGATTTAATTAATATTTGGTTACTAAATTCACCAACCCTGTATAAAAATCGGAACCGTTGTACCAAGGAGATACTACAGGTTCAGTTCCAGACAACCTCGTAAGATAAATATCGCAATAAAGACAATCACGTGAATTTCATGATTTCCCAGTACGTGTAAAAGTTATGTTCACACTATAGTCCATTAAGAGTGCAATGCAATTATGTCTAAAAACACGTATGCTTTAATTAAAACTACTTTATTTCTAAATAATGCTAACAGTCCTCTGAGCATTCAGGGAGTTGTACTCATTTTGCTGGTGGAGGGTCTTGTCTCAGTGATGGCTGCTGACTGATCAAGGTTGTGGCTGCTAAAGTGCGGTAGTTGAGGCAATTTCATAAAATAAGAGAACAATGAAGTTTACCGCATTGATTAATTTCTTTTCATGAAGAATTTCTCTATAGCATGCCATTCTGTTTGATAGCATTTGACCCACAGTAGAACTTCTTTCAAAATTGGAGTTTATCCCTCTTAAATCCTGACACTGTTTTATCAACTAGGTTTATTCTAAATTCTTAGTTGTCATTTCAACAATAGTCACAATATCTTCACCAGGAGGAGATTCTATTATGAGAAATCATTTTCTTTGCTCATCCATGAGAAGCAACTCCTTATCAATTAATGTTTTATCATGATATTGCAGCAATCCAGTCACATCTTCAGGCTCCACTTTTAATTCTATTTCTCTTGCTATTTCTACCATATCTATGGTTCCTTCCTCCACTGTGGTCTGAACCCCTTAAAGTTATCCATGAGGATTGGAATCAATTTCTTCCAAACTCCTCTTAATATCGATAATTTGGCCTCCTACTATGAATATTCTTAATGGCATGGAATGGTAAAACTTTTCCAGAAGATTTTCAATTGTCTTTGCCCAGATCCATCAGGGAAATTACCATCCATGATAGCTACATGCTTACAAAATATATTCCTTAAATAGTAAGACTTGAAAGTCAAAATTACTCCTTGATCCTTGGGCTCTAGAATGGATGTTGTGTTAGCAGGCATAATAACAACATAAATCTCCTTACATCATCATCAGAGCTCTGAGGTGAAGAGGTACATTGCCAATCAGCAGAAATATGTGTATTTTGAAAGAACTTATTCTTCTTCTGAGCTGTAGTTCTCAGCACTGTATTTATGCTACTCAGTAAGCCATGCTATAAAACAGATGTGCTGTCATCCAGGCTTTATTGTTCCATTTTTAGAGCGCAAGTACAGTAGATTTAGCATAATTCTTAAGGGTCCCAGAGTTTTCAGAATGGTAAGTGAGAACGGGCTTTAAGTTAATGTTACCAGCTACATTAACCCTTAACAAGTGAATGAACCTGTCTTTCATTACTTTGAAGACAGGCATTGACTTTTCTCTAGCTATGAATGTCCTAGATGGTACCTACTTCCAATAGAAGACTATAGTGTCTACATTGAAAATCTGAAGGTGGTGGAGCTGCCTTCATCAGTGATCTGCCATCCAACTTGCTAAAGCTTCAACATCAGTACTTGGTGCTTCACTTTGAACTTTAATGTTAGGAGATATCCTCTTTTTGTAAAACTCATGAACTGAACTCTGCTAGCTCCAAGCTTTTCCTTTGCTGCTCTCTCACCTCTTTCAGCCTTCATGGAACTGAAGAGAATGAGGGCTTCAGCTGAAGGGAATGTTGTGGTTGGTTTTGTTTTCTATCTAGACCACTAAGACTATTTTCATATCAGAAAAAGGCTTCTTTGCTTTCTTATCATTGATGTATTCACTAGAGAAATGCTTTAAATTGTCTTTAAGAATTATTTTTTCCTTTGCATTCACAACTTGGCTAACTGTTTGGTTCAAGAGGCCTAGTTGTCAGCCTATCTTAGCTTTCTACAATCTTTCCTCATGAAGCTTAATCATTTTTAGCTTTTGATCTAAAGTGAGAGATGTGCAACTTTCTTTCACTTGAACACTTAAAACCCAATGTAGGTTGCTAATTGGTCTGTTTTCAATATTGTTGTGTTTCTTGGAATAGGGATGGCCAAACACAGGAAGAAACACATGGGAACAGCCAATTGGTGGAGCAGTCAGAACACACATGTTTATTGATAAGCTGCTGTCTTATGTGGGCACGGTTTGTGATGCCACAGAATGATTGCAATGATAACCTCAAAGATCATTGATCAGAGATCATTATAATAGATATAATAATGATGTAAAAGTTTGAAAGATTGCTAGAATTAGCAAAATGTGACACAGAGACACAGTACAGGCACATGGTGTTGGAAAAATGACACTGATAGACTTGAGGCAGGGTCACTACAAAACTTCTATTTCCAAAAAACACAGTATCTGTGAGGTTCAGTAAAGTGAAGCCCAATAAAATGAGGCATGCCTGCACTTTCTGACATAGAGGCTTCAGAGCACCTGCTGTGTTTTTCTAAGTGATACTTGATGGGGAAGAACAAAGGTTAGAAGGAAGCCTTGTACAAAGTAAAGTAAGGCCTGATGGTTTGGGGTTAGCTTTCAAAATGGTAGCCAGGTTTGCTCCCTAGGCAGGGAATAAGCTCTCCTCTCTTCAAATCTACATTTCCTTTTCCCTCTCCTGCTGCCCCTCAACACTTAAGTAGACAGCACTTGAGAATGATGCTGCTGAAGGAAGAAGGAAAATGTGTGGTCCCGAAAGTTAAGTGGCTTTAATCAGGGCTCCATTGCACTTATTAGACAAGAGTTTATAGTTTTTATCAGCTCTTAAAAGGATGAGTAGTAACTAATGATCTCCTATTCAACCAAAACTTTACCACTCTAGACAAGGGTACATACACTACAGTCTTCTTTTCCCCTCACTCCTATCCAGATTAGCTTCTTAACTCATGGAGCATCTTTTTGTCTGAATTAAAAGAAGGGTAAAAATTAAGTATCTCTGCATGTGATCTCTTAAGTTTTCTGATAATATTCACTAACGTGTCAAAAAAGATATACAGGACAGGAAATGTGGTAATAAGATTACTGGTCTCTGTATAGGAATTATGAGTCAAAGGAGAAGATTTTATGTGGTTTCTCTCTCCAATCTCCATGTCAAGAATTGAAAATTAGCTGTAAGTGAGAGGTGGAAAATAATCTGAGTCAAAATACTATTATAATTAGTCTTCCAGTGTTTAACTACTTGATCTTGGAGAAATTACCCACTTCAAGCTGTAGTTCCTAGTTCTATAAAATAGGTATATTAATAGAATAACCATGGGGGCTCATAGCATAGTTCCTGAAATAGAGAATCTACTTAATTAACATTAACTATTCTTCTGATAAATATCAATTGATTCTTATTAGCAGATTCAACTATTAAAATATATCTTCAGAGAGTAACTTTGTAAAGGTTTTGACAAATACTTTTATTTTTTTCAAATAAGATACCCTGTAAGTGGACTTGGAAAAAACCCAAAATGCAAAAATTCCAATAAAACTTAGCGTAGTAAAATTTCTTTACCAGCATAAAGAAAAGTGTGTGAAATACAAGTATATGCTGTGAATATTATAATTTTGACATGACAGGCTTACAACATGAGGGACATATACTTTTATAACAAAAGTATTCACAGATTCCAGTTGAGTCATTTCTGCTACAATGCTTGTTGTGAAAATGCAAATTTGGTCCAGTACATTTGGATACTATGGAGTAATTTGGGTATAATGTGAATCATACTTACTTACGCACAATTTTATCCAAGTAAAAGGCTAAATGAACACCCAGTTGACCCTTGCTTTATAGAAATGCACAAAACTCGCATATCTTAAACATCTACCAGCTCCCAGAGTTCACCACCCCTGTCGTGAGCCACACCTACTCTCATTTTGTGTTACAGATTTCCACTTGCGGTTCAGATAACCCTCCTTCTACCAGTTCAGAATAGCAAGCTGAAGCTCTTGTGACACTCCCTTCCCAAGCAAACTTCAGGGATTTTTTTTTAAATGATATATTTATTTTCATATTTATGCATTTCTTAACCATTTAACATATGTAAAACCGTGCTACCATTTTATTAGTTTCTATTGTTTTAATCTTATAGAAAATGTTACTGATGCATATCACTAATAAGAACATCAATAATAAAATTTTTGAGTGTTGCACCCTTTTACCCATGAGTTTTTGGTTGTTATTGTGTGAGCTGGCATAGAGAAGTGATTTTCACAAACCAATTGTTGCATTATAGCAGCACTCTCTACATAGTGAAAGTGCAAACTTCTCAATTATGGGGTAAATTTGTAAATTACAAATTATTAAACCCTTTTTAGTTCTCAAGCTTAATTTGTCTGGGGAATAAGGATATAATTTATTGTCCAATATACAACATGTGCTTTTATTCATATTTAGAGGTTGGAAGGATAGAATAGAAGGTTAGTGTTAATTATTTTCCTGTTGATAGCTTGACACCTCATTTTTAATAATTAGCTGAACTTTGCCTAACATAAACAGTAGCTTGCTGTCTAAACACCTCTGTGGATAGGTAAGAAGTCAGTTCAAATATAGGGGACTATTTTTAACTAGTAAACACAGTTAACAATTGTACTTCTCTCAAACATAGTACTAATTTCACGATTTATTTTTAAAAATATAATTTATTAATTTCCAAACTACTTGAGATTTAAACTTCATTTTTTTTAACTCAGCATTTGTTCACAGAGATACTTGTTTCATTTCCAGGCAAAAACACGTCCTGTCTCAGTGTTACTTACACATCAGTGTTGAATGGGCATGTGCTATTAAGCAGATGCTGCCATTTTCAACGTGGCATTCGAATGCTTGTCTCTGAAATCAGAGTGATTAATTTCGATCATGGTTAAGGATCCAGCCTAGGATTTCAGCATCCCAGTTAGTCTACTGTTATTTCATCTCAAAATTAATAAAAAAAAAATGTAAAAAAGATTTGCATTCCAAGCTTTATTCTGTTTTAAAAAGGATGTGTGTCATGCATCTGAAAAGGCCAATTAAAGTATTTCTTTTCTTCCTTAAAGCTGCCGACTGTATATTAATATATGCCCATTTGCTTTTTTGAAAAATAAATCATATATATTTTCCTATTATTCTTACCCATTGGAATTGAGAAATGTCTGTATTTTCCTACAAAAAAAGTAGATGGTTAATGATACATTTATACATTTTCAGCGTTCTGTTCCTCACTTTGGTTTTGTGTCTTAGGAAGAGATCAGTTTCTTTTAAAAAAAAGCTCTGAAAGAATTTGTGCTGACACTGTTCTAGTACTTTTTTATTCCAATTTACACATAATAGGGTGAAACAATTTTATAACTCCATGCATGCTCTATCGGGGTGACAGTGTAAGCCTTGATTAGCTCATCAGAGATCAAACTCTTTAGCAAGTCACCGACAAATATAGCATTAAATCTAGGAAGTGGGTCAGGTTTATCACCTACATCAATCCTTTTATTTAGTAGGGCAGACACATAAAGGGAAAGAGAGAAGCATTTGTGTGCAGAAATGAGTTGAC
Source organism: Perodicticus potto (assembly GCA_963574655.1). Lineage (NCBI taxonomy): Eukaryota > Metazoa > Chordata > Mammalia > Primates > Lorisidae > Perodicticus > Perodicticus potto. The sequence goes on from CAUYRH010079426.1 coordinate 17,549, forward strand.
AGACATAATACAAAAATAAGTCTTATCCTTCAGAATATACTTCATTTACAAAAAGGAGAAAATTGAGCATTACATCTCAAGATAGGGACCACGGACATGCCAGGGTTTCCTATGTAAAATGTGATTATGATTCTTGTCATAACTATAAAGACAAAATTTTCAGATACTTGGTGGGGAACAATAAATGTTCTTTTTGTGCTAACTCAGACATGATAACTAAGTTAAGATCATTGCGAATTTGGCTTTTTTACAGATACTGGGTTTTAAAATATATCTGTCGACCGTAAGTGAACGCTTACAGTAATGTTTAAACCAAAATCATTCTAAGAAGTTTCCACAGATTTTGATCCTTAACTAAAATTCTCCAGTGAGTATTTCTGTAAGATCACCAGTTCTGCATTCACTCTCTTAGCAGAACCCTAGTAGCAATTTCTTTTCCATTGCCGTTGGTGAAAATACATTTAGTCCCAAAATAAAGCCTTTAAAAATAAATAAAAACTATGCTCTAGCATTCATTTTTAGAAGTACATTTACTTGGGTTTCAAAGGAAAGAGAATGACAATTCAAACTGTCTCTGTATCTCTTACTGGTTAAATAATTCACGGTGAAGAGAAAAACACAATATTTGTTTTCCAAGAAAAATGAGGAGTTTGCGATTTATAATGATAATTTATGACTTGACCACAAATCCTGTTTTTCTTTCTTTTTCCCTTTGCGTTGAAATTCTGATGAACTACTAAAAATTAATAATAAATGTCCCTGATTAAAACACTTAACATCGATGAATGCTAATTATTAGAGTTTTAGGAATGCAAATAATAAACTAAGCCAAATATGAGATCTATGGAGAGTCATTTTTCATAATTAAAACATATGAATTTGAAATATGCTTTCTTGGCCAATCATGTCATCTTGAAGGATATACCATAAAAATCTGAATGCACCCACATATTCCCAATTAACGTTTCCATCTTGGCTGACTTACTTGGTGGATTCAGAAAGCCAGAATATTCTAACAACTCCAGCCTGAGAGGCAGGCAGGCCCACACTTTAAACACGTGATTCTTTCCAAACAGCACTTCAACATGTTACTTTTTCCAAATACATAACAGGTATAGGTTGAAAGTAACATTACAAAAATTTTTTAAAAATGATAACAATAATGACATTATATATTAATGATTGCCATTGTAAAAACATGACACAATGATTCTTTTTAGGAGGGAAGGTTTTGAAAGTCAGCCCATATGTTTAGAATTACTTACAGCCACATGAGTCCTCCGCGTCATGAAAGAGGATGCTACTTAAAAGTGCTGACACACCCCATTACAAATAAATCAAAAAGCATTTCCAAAGCACTCAGTGAAGTTATTTATTTGGTTACACAATGTTTCTGAAATAAACTAATAAACTCATATGGATCTATCAAAATCTCTCTAACCTATATTTCATTTATCTATTCCATGAATAATTGAAATTCATGTATGTCCAAGCCCAGTTGCTAGCATACTGAGTTCCTAAGATTATAATCTTAGTTAATCCAGTTGCTAGCAATCTTAGTTCCTAGATTATAATCTTGGTTAATTATCCTTTTAGAAGAATGGTAGGCAGGCGAAAGGAAGAGAGGAGAGAAATTATTAAAAGTAAAGTATTTGTGGGTGGTGCCTGTAGCTCAGTGGTTAGGGCACCAGCCACGAACACCAAGGCTGTTGGTTTCGAACCTGGGCAGGGCCAGCTAAACAACAATGACAACTGCAACAACAACAACAACAACAATAAAAAATAGCTGGGTGTTGTGGTGGGCACCTGTAGTCCCAGCTACTTGGGAGACTGAGGCAAAAGAATCGCTTAAGCCCAAGAATTTGAGGTTGCTGTGAGCTATGATGCCATGGCACTCTACCCAGGGAGACAGCTTGAGACTCTGTCTCAAAAAAAAAAAAAAAAGTAAAGTATTTGTGTGGACTGGGGTGGACTTTAGCCCAGAGAAATAAATACCTTTCAGGATAACACATGTTCTTAATTTCAGTTTGTCTTTCCTGTGATTTGATATTTTTCTTAAACAATATTTAATTGGTTTCTAAGGCAATTGATAAATTCTCTCCCCTGCCACTGTTTTCTGGTACTACGTATTTATGGCCCTTTGCTATTAGAAATTGAAATTTAGTTTCATTTTCCTATTTCACCATGTCAGATGCCTGGTCGGAATTCCCTCAGTATATGGGTATACATGAGGGTTGTGTCCAGAGTTCCCGTCTATGCCAAACTCTGTGCACACCTCCAGTTGGCACTCCAGAGTGTGTGTACAGGCAAGTTAGCTCTCTGTACACACGGGTTCCAGATTTCTCAAATTCTGCACTTTTGACTAGGGTTGGTGGGGAAAAAAAAAAATCCACAGTATAAGTGGACCTAGACAGTTCAAACCTACACTGAACTGGTCAAGGGTCAGTTCTATATCCAAAGTAGTTTCTATTCAGCTTTCTAGTATTCAGCATCTGCTTGTTTAGAATTGACTTTTGTACCAAATAGTTTGCTTTATTTCCAGGCCAATAACTACATGGGAACTGGACTACTTGTAATGATAGTAGCAAGATCTTTTAAAGTAGAATTTCTCAAGGTACTTAAAAATGTATATTCCTAGACTCTAACACTGCCCTAATGAACCATATCCCTAGGGTTATAAATCTACAATATTAACAATTTTCTCAGTTGATTTTATGCCTGTTAATGTTTGGAGATGAGTGCTGTCAATACTTTTACAGCTCAATAAAACCTCCACTGTAGGTTAACAAGCAAAACCCAAACAGACAGAATGAAAGCATCCTTCTATTGCTTAGTCACACCTTGGCGGAAGCTAGAGAAAATAATGGTTAAATGAGCTTTTGGAATTATGCCTGGATTTTATTAATTTCTGACATTTTCCCCCTATTATCATAAAAAGCAAAAATGTGATGACCTAAACTTTGGGTCCATTACATAAACTGAATTTCCAAATCCACTTGTGGAAAACTATAGCATAACTAGTAAAGTGGAGTCACATTATATGTTTTCATGCATATATTTATCCATTTATTCTGTTACTAATAACATATTAATTGCCACATGTTGTACAAAATAGTATTGTTTTAAATCTTGGTGGCTAAAAACAGAAATAAGAGAAATTTGTGTCTCCAGGAAGAAAAAACATGTGGCTAACAATTTGGAAAATAAATATGACTGGAATCCAGTAGAATTGACAAATTCAGTGGAAGCATAATGATGTATTAACTCAGATTTTGTGGGAAATAGACATAAATGTCTCTTTTGTAATCTATCATAAAATGTGGCTTTTATTCTGTCATCCCTTTGCTCAAAAACTTCCAACATTTCACTATAGCTTACTACAAGTTTATAGAAATAGACAAGACCTTGAAACCATCCAGCCCCCCCCCTCCATTATTTTATAAATAAAGTAACATGACAGAGAGCAAGATCACGGATGTCATGGGAATAGACTAAAAATTGGGTGGGTTTTTAAAAAAGGTTCCTACTCCTTTATACTATATCGAACAGCAAATTCCATAATCCATAATTAATGATCTTCCAAATTCAAATACTTGCATTGACTTTTTTCACTGGCGCTTCCCTCAACACATACTATCCTTTAATAGTCAATCAGATACAGAGTGTGCCAAGAAGTGTATGCACATTTTAAGAAGGAAAAAACTGTACTAAAATTGTAATACTCAATATATGCCCATAATAAAAGGTAAATACGAGTCCTGTTTGATTTCTCTAATTATGAGAGGTGCTCAGAGTGGGTACACCAGTGTCCAGACACTTCTGATTACAGTGAACTACTGCATGAGCAACGTTGACCAAAATATTCACCAGTATTTCTGTGCCTGCCATTTCAATTTCTTTCTGAAGCACCACCAGGGTAGCTGGTTTTCTATGTACATGACATCTCTTCAGACCCCCACAGGTAGAAGTCAAGGGGAGTTAAGTCAGGAGAACTCAACTACACCTCTTCATCCTATCCACTTGAAAATTCTCATCAAGGTAAGCTCTCTTGACGGGGTGGAAGGGCACCTTGATCTCCATTCAGTATGTGCAGTAATCTTGGGATGAAAGATTTCCATTTTGCTGTGTCTTACACTTGTTCTGCTAACTCCTATCTCATGCGCACTGTTTGGTAGACATCTGTGGCCAGCATGTAAACTGGCCCAACACTGCAGCAGAAGAAGCAGGACTTGCTGCCTGAGGCTTCCTGGATCTTTCCTGGTGCACATCACATCAGTACTGAGCATCTCACACTTACCACGACTGCGCGCAAGTGTTAGATGTGTTGGAGGTTCTGTTGCACACTCACGCCTGCATTATTTTACTTCCACAACATTCTCATATTTCAAATACCTCTTCAAAATGGTCTCGAGCTCCTCAAACAACAACCATGCCTCTGCCACTTCCTCTGACCGTGCTGCCTGTCACTTGATAATGCTCGCATTCATTTGATTAACGCCGTCTTTTAGTGAACGTCATACTACACATTGCTACCATAATTCAGTTCGACTTTGAAAAGCAATACACAGATAACATTGCTTAAAATGCGTATCCATTTTGTGGCACCCCAGTACGTCTATTATATTTCCAAAGTTTGGCAAAGCAATTGTCTTGAGTTTATCAGGTTGATGAAGGTTCTGATATTATAGTATGAGTTAATGTTCTTAGGCTACAGTCCAAAGAACTGATTTTGCCTAAAACTGAGTATTTTGGAAGAACACAGAATAGCTCCCGAAATAAAGAGACTCTATTAATAACCAGGCCTCGGTAAGAAAAGGATCCAGGGCAGCTTTGGTAATCTGAGGCAGAAAAGTTAGGAGGCGTTCTCTTCAGTCGCCACACAGGGATGAGTCAGAGCCAACCGAAGGGTTTCCTTCACTGTGTCTCTGTGCTTAGAATTCAAATAGAGAAGAAAAGGAGTTTACTGATGCAATTTGGATCCTATGTCTAGCTCTCCTCTCCTTCGGAAGGAGAGTTATCTTCATTGACTGTCCCATTAATCCTGCAGAAAAATGGGGGTGAGGGAAGAAAGTAATTCCCTAAAGAAAAATAAAATCAAGGAATTGCTGCCAGATTTGAAAAGGAATGTTGGGAGGCAAAAATGAGAGGTGTCCATAAAAGTCATCTACTCTAAACCAGTGAGCGAGTCCTTCCTAACTTATCCCTCTTCCTTAGAAATTCCCAATTTAGAAATTACAGCTAGTTAAATCCCATAGCTTATACCTTTAGAAGTCTTTCTATTATGAAGCTACACACAGCCTGTGCATATGGTATAGTTATATTAATTGAAACCAGGTAAGGAAAATAAACAAAAATTAATTAAAAAAAAAGATTCCAAAGCGATAACATGTTTTGTTTTTTGCATTTTCTAGTGAAGATGTAAGCTTTTAAAAATATATATGTAAAAGAGAAAAAAAAGAAAGCCTTAACTTTTCACTGTAACACAGTAAAGGAGATTCTTTTCAGGTAATGCCTTCCCAACCGTCTCCTTTAAATTTTCACTGCAAATACTTGGTTAATTCATTCACGTCTTGCTCTGGTGGATGAGAATCTCACATAAATCACAGCTGTCTTGCCCAGCCCCTCCTGCTTTTGATGCTGGGCTTTTGGACTCTATCCTGTGCAGTCCTCAGCACTCCAGATGGGTCTGGGAACTGTGCCATGAGCCTCACTCACTATCCCAACATGATTTTATGGCCTTATGGTGAAGCATTATACAGTACTATAGAGCCTAGATGACATTTTTTAGTCACAATAATAATGACATATGGCACTGTCTTCATAACCCTTCCATTTGGGAGGAAAACAATTTTCTACTTATTTCCTTAAAACATGGGGGCTGAGTGACTGCTGCAGCTTCTGAAATGGACACTCAGCACTAATGAGCACCAGCCTACAGTGACCTATTCAGAATGGAAGGCTCACAGTGTGACATTCTGTTTAAGTGGGCTAAATGATTGGACATCAGTCACAGGAGTTTAAAGGTCTGAAGAGATGGCAAAATATTATTAATTCAATATCTCTTTAATGCTAAAAAGTATGGCCATGGGGATCTTTTGACAATTTCTTGGGCTATCAGAATACCTAATTGGAGATTAATCTCTAATAACCTCTTAATACCATTCAGAAGTTTAAATGAAGCCCAAACAAGAAAGAAATTGTCAGTTCAGTAGTGTCATTTACAGCTAATGCTATGGAAAACTATTTAATTCATTACAGAGGCAGGGAGGCCCATTTCAATTTTTGCCCTATTTCCATCTGGCCAATTAAATACAGTGCTGGCTAAAGACTAAAATTAGAAAATGGAAAATCCTATTCCCAGAATTAACTTCTTCAAAGACTTTCTGGGCTGGTGCTTCAGGTTTCAAGCTGACCATTATTCCCAAGAGCTGCCTCCCTTGCACCCCACTAGGTATGCCTTCCTTTGTAGCACTTCATAGAAATGAAGTTGTGATCTTTTTTTTATTGCCACCTCCCACAAAACAAATAAAAACAAAACTAAACAACAACAACAAAAACAAAAACACCCTACCAAAGTCCATAAGGTCAGGGCATTTATCTGATTTTCTAATATATCCCAATACCTGGCAAAGGCCTGACTCAGTAATAAGTTTTTACTCATTGAAAAAAGAATTAATAAATGAATGAAAGAACAAATGAATATACTTTGAGGCTTGATTGTAAAATCCGTTATGAATGTTATATATTTACTCCTGTTGTACAGATACCATTTCTCCTTTGACACATACTTTTTGAAGAATGGAAGTATTTTTTATACCTCTCTAACATTTTCAGCCTTTAGACAGAGATATCTGTGGATCATGAGGTTCTGCGTGCAATTCCAGATCCACCTCAGAAAATACGTAGGAAAGGAAACACGAAACCAGGCCCCGGTATTCTTCATATTTGTTCCCAAATTTTGTTTACTCAGACTGTTCTCTTAACACCACCTCCTTTATTTTCCTTTATTCTGTGAGGAAACTGCCCTTAATCCCTGAAATAAGGAGCCCCAAGGCAATGAGCGGTCAATCCCACATAGCAGGGGATGGTCAATGCAATAAAGAGCCTGACCTCATTTTGTGATGTTTGACCACAGACTTCTTGGAAGCCTCACTCTCTTCCCCATTAGCCCTATATCTGGACATGCTGGTGAGAAAGTCCACAGATACCCCATCCTTTCACTGCTGCAGCAAATCGTCAACCCCCACTGGGGGACACTTCCCAAGTCTCATCTTCTAACCTATTTGACGGCTCCGTTCCCTTTTCTGCATCCATCATCCTGTTTGTGCCCACTCTGCTCTTCCTAGGAATTCCTTTGTGAATAATAACTTTCTTTCAAATTCTCTACTATTTTCTACCTCTTAACCCTAACTTGGGAGGCATTCCAACTTACCTGCCTGGGGAGATCACATGTGGCTGGCTCGACAGAAATAGTTTTCACTATCATCTACTCTCCCAGCCTATCTTAAGTATACAGTATTGTCAACTATAGTCCATGCTGAGCATCAGTGCCCCAAAACTTACTCATCTTGCAACTGAAAATCTGTATCCTTTGCCCAACATCTCCTTGATTCCCCCACCTCCCAGCCACTGGCAATCATGATTCTACTTCGTGTTTCTATGATTCTGACTGTTGTAGATTCCATGTGTAGGGAGACCCCTCAGCATTTGTCTCTCTCTGTCTAACTCATTTCACTCAGCATACACAGTGCCCTTTAGGGCCATCCATGCTGCTACACATGGCTGGATTTCCTTTTTTATGGCTGAATGATTTTCCAAGATGTGCATGTGTGTGTTACGGACAGACAACCAAACACAAAATACCACATTTTTAAATACATTTGTCGGTGAAAGGAGGAAAGGTCTTCAACAATAAAATGTTAATGTATCACATAACAATAAAATGTTAATGTATCACATAGGTGTAAAAGACTCACAGGTACTCCGTGGAGCTGAGCCCTGGGAACACAGGAGAACTTGTTAAAAAGAGAAGAGCAGTATTAAAAAAGGGCAAAAAGGAGATAGAAGATATCTCCCTCAATTTAATAATTTCCCTCAGCTATCCTTAGATACAACGATATTCGTGGGTTTATGTTAAAGGCCTTGTAAAAACATGATTTCTAAGTTCCATGCTAATATGTATAATTTCCCTACCACATTTCTTTCATTCTTTCTTTTGTAAATTCTTAATTTCTAAATTTCCAAGTAGTGTTCCTTGTCCAAGTTTTGGAAAGATAAAGTAAGTACCTAACAGTGGCACAATGTGAACCACTGGACAAGGAACTATTTGCTCTTTTGGCAACAGCAAATTTCTTCACTTGTTGCCTGAACCCTCATGAGGCCACTATTGCCCCAAAGAGATGTTGCTATGGCAGGATGAAAAAAAGTTATCATATTTGTGACGTAAAAGTGTAACAAAGACACAATCTAGACAAAATTAAGAAGAAATTGTGGAAGATATTTGCAACATCAGTTAACTCAGCTATGATCCCTTGGAGACAGTAGGATGGCTGAAATGAGGACCCGAGCTCTGTCTACAAGCTCTAGTGGGCACCAAACCCAGCTGAAGGTTTGTAGGGAAGAGTAGAGCACAACTAAACACTTTAATGGCTGCCGTGCCCTGTCAGACGGCATGGAGAGATGCCGTTCGGCTTTTTGGTAGATCTGAAGATGGTGAAGATCTGAAGATCTCAGCTCTTAGTATCTCAACTTCATCATCTGCAGAGCTGCTCTCCCCCAGACTTACTGAAGTCTTCACAGTTGGAGAAATCCTACTCGGTATTCTTTAACTAAAGTCGATGCAGAGAGAATGTTCAGAAAGTCAGATGTAGGGCAGCGCCTGTGGATCAAGGGGTAGGGCATCGTCCCCATACACCGGAGGTAGTGGGTTCAAACCCAGCCCTGGCCAAAAACTACAAATAAAAACAGTCAGATGTGGGTGCAAGATGCTGGTAGGGGTGGGAAGAATTAAATCCTGGATTAACTACATTTGACCCTAAAATAAAGAAGTCCCCATGGGGAGGACTAAGACTGTATATTTGACCACTAGAAAGAACGGAAGCAAAGCTTAAGATAGAGACAAAGTCAAATAGTGGAAAACAAAACTTACGCTTTTTGTTGCACATCTGAGCTAGTGGCTGAGAAATAATGTCTCTAATATCTCCAATTAATATATCTATATTTGAAGATAGCTTGTTAACTGTCTTAGAGAACTCTTTCAATATCACTGACTATTTCACTAAATAACATTCTGAAAGCAAAATGAGCAAGTCACCAAGGACAAACCATGTCCTCTGGTAGATTCTGCATAAACGATTTTGGTTAGCTTCCTTTCATCAAGATTTTCACAAATTAATTCATAAATATTAGCATTTCATTAATTGCACTAATATTAACATTTCATGTCAGTGGGGATTTTTAAGCAAATTTCTAATTACATTCAAAAAGTAAAACAAGGAAAAGGTTTTCTAATAATGCTGGTATTAGCAGGTACTAGAATTAGTTTTGTCTTGAGTACACATAGATTCTAGTAAGAAAATCTGCTGCTCGGGGTTTTAATGATCAATTTTATGGGTATATTATGAATAACAAATACTGAGTGTCATTAATTGGCTAATGAATTTCAATGTTTAGGATGAATTTAAGCAATAATCCACATTATCTTATGCATCTTTTTCTTAATCAATAGAAAATCAATATCAGGGAAGTAAAGTATTTTCTACATGCTGATGTAAGTAATCAATAATTAACTGAATTATCAGCATAATTTAGGAATATTTTAATTTTGATTTTTTCAAGAGAAAACTGTTTCTATGGTATAATAAAATAAAGCAAGGAGGTTGAGAACAATCTTTTTTTTCTTTTTTTTTTTTTTGCTGTTCATAAGAAAATTCACTTGTTTTTTAAAGTCAAACTCCAAATGTTGACATTATCCAGAAAAATGTAACAGGTCTACTTATAATTGTTCTAACGTTGGACTGCTGAAATTTCTTCACTGAAATGCTGCACTTGCATACATGTTTTATGTAGCTGAATTTATTTTAAAAATTCATACACACATGAAAATGGAAAAACTGGCAACACCTGATTTCTGTCTCCTACTTTTCACTTACAATCTTATGCTTAGATGACTTTTGACCAGGTGGGGGTGGGGAACTAAGTTCAAAATTACCAATAACAGGAAGATGAGTTTATTATTTATTTATTTTGATAATGAAATGATTCCCATTAACAGTGGATTCTTAAGCACATTTTCCACATAATGCAATGTGCAAACTGGTTGTCCTTTGGCATAATTGTTAATGTTTGGCATGGACAGCACGTATCTTGGGGTCTTCATGAAGGCCACCCCTATAGGCCTAACTTCCCTCCTGTAAACCACCTATAGCTGGGCTCTGGAAATGCAGATCTGGTTTGAAGCAATTCTTGTGCCAGATGCTAAAAATGAAGTTTGCAAATCACTAGTTCAGGGGACTTCTAATAATGTCTAATTTCACGGAGTGCCACAATACCAGCTCTCTACCGATGAGGTTTCTTCACCCCTCCAGCAGAGGGCGCACTTTTGGGGGTGGCTTTTGGAGCAAGTTGCTTCCTTGGTGATTTGCCACTGGTCAATTTTGCAGGCAGTCTGCTCTGCAGGAGCCATGGTATAGATATCATCTTCCTTAACCTGCTTCTTCTTCAGATGATGCTAGCTACAAACACAATTCTTTATTCTCGATTTTAATAATGACCCAAATAGATATTTTCACTATTTTTGAACTTTGCTTATTATTCATAGGACCTAACTTTATGCTAATTAACCATAATTTAATTTGCTTCACATAAAAACCGTTCTCACACCAGCAGCATGCTATAGTTGCTACAATAATACTTTATTTGCTTTATCATCCCTTTCATAGAAATTCCTATGGTCTAATGAGGTGGGAATCTGTGAAACAGTGACATAGGGGTTTCGCTTGGAATAAATCATTTTGTCTGTTCACTTTTCATCTTGTCAGACTCATTTTAATTTCCATGGGAAATTTGCAAAGACCATAAAGAAAAAATTGACAGTAAATAACAAACATAAAGGTAACTATTTTTCCTTCTTCCTTCCATAGAATATAAAGGTAACTTTTGAAATAAATTTTCATTTGAACTAACTCCTCATTAATTCTTAAGAGCATCATGTTCTTCTTATATCATTTCCCCCTTACTTTTATGATTATTTTCCTAAAATTTTTAAATCACTCATAACAAAGTAGTTAGCATTTTTTTCCTCTTGAAACTCTAAGAAAGCATGAATATTCTTATGAAATCCTCCTGATTTATTATGCTTCAGGATCACTGGCAACTCAACAGTCCTTGAGTGTTTTAAGGTCTTTTCTACCTTAAGTCCTTGGCACAGGCGATACCTTTCCTCTAGCTAATTCCTAATTTTGAAAATCTCATTGGAAAAAAAATTCGCTCCTCAGAATCTTTCCCTGCCCCTTTAATCTAGATAACTCTGCTCTTTTCCTTGGTGGCATCCTGTTCTTTATCTTCTTGGCATTTATTAGACTTACATTATGTATTTTTGTGTGTATTCATTCTGCCTACACCATCCTCTCAGACTAGGCTAAATTCAGGAAAAGGGGGACATGCTGTATTTTGGTCCATTGATGATTATTAAAAAGTGTTTAGCACATACTTGGAACTCAAATATATAGAGAGAATGAATGAATGAGTAGAGGAATAAATGAAATTCATCTGTGTGCAGGAAAATCTAACTTACTAAATTGCATAGATTCCAGCACTGCATCACTATACTATAACATAATAAGGAATACTCATAATGAGGTGATATTCGCTAAAACATAATTCAATTATATTCAACACATTCTGTTTAAGAAGGAAGGCAATATAAAAAAAATCTAGAATAATAGAACTATAAATTTTTTTGAAATAGTACATAAGAAGAAGGCCTCAGTTATGGGGAAAATGTACAAATTATAAAATTTCACATATCTAACCAGTTCCATGTACATTTTGGATTATTAGAGTTCTTTTTTCTTTACCTCAAAATCTAAATATTGACTTCCTGAGAAGATTCAGCTAATAGCTAGCTTTAGAGCTGGGAGAGCTCTTCTTGAACTTTAAATTTTAGCAGCAGGTTATTGGATAGCAGCTGGAGAGAAAACTGGAAATTTACAATCATTAACTGAAACTCGTAGCCTGGTCAAATACTGCAAACCTCATGCTTCTCAATGTTTTCCAATTAATTATTGCAGACTTCTCATGTTCAAAGAGGAAAAGAGGCTGAATGTGGAAACCCCACGCATTGCCTCCTCAGGATCAGCACATTAGGAGAAGTCGGTAACTGCCATTCTGATTGACTGAGAGCAACAGAACAGCCCCAAGGCCTTCTGGCTCAGTTGGGATTGTAATGATAGACTAGCAAGATAAAAGCCTGCCAGAACATTAGCTTCAACTGTATGACAACGCCCTCCCCAAGAAGATATGATGGTGTGTAGATGAACATAGATTGAAAATGTGGATCATGTTAGCAGCGCTGCTCTCACTCAGAAAGCCTGTAGACGGGGGGATGTTGTGACTGCTCAGGGTTAGGTCTCCAGCAATGTGTGAAAAATTTGTTTTCTCAGCTGGAAACACTCATGTGTCTAGTTGTACAAATGGGGGTCCACACAAATGTTGAAGCTTGGAGAGAGAGAGAGAGAGAGAGATGCGTGAACACCTGCCCCCATTAGGAGTGAGTGGGTAGTTCTCGGCCTAATCCTAGGGCAGGGTGGAAGATCCACATATTGCTCAGAAATAAAATTTCATTCTAGGATTCTTATAGCCTTTACTTTCCAAATGCACCCTGATGCCATGAAGTAATTCATTTTCCTCTCCTTCATAGAACAGACACAGTTATCATCATTTTTATTATTTCTCTGACTGATTCACTCCTTCTGACTTCACAGAGCAGAAAATTTAGCCTCCAGAGGTGCAGAAGGGATAGATTTTTCTCTTTTTTATTATTTCTCCAAATAGGAGCCTTGGAAGAAAAATGTGTAGACAAATTTCCTCATCCCTATCTTAGAGGGGCTAATAACATTGACTTTGGAATTAGAGAATACTTAGTAGGATTTCTCCAGCTGTGAAGACTTAGGAACGTCACCAATGACTCTCCAATCACTGCAAGGCTATTGTATGGATGTGATGAAATAGTGAACATAAAGTGAGGTACCAAAAAAAGCCTCCTTAGAAATGTTTAATGGTGGCATTATTATTACTATAAACACAAAGATGACACCACCCCCATTGTTTACTCATGCTCGCTAGTAGTTTATCCAATGAAATTAACAGAAGATGAGGCTGATGGATGACAAGTAAAAAGCCTATTTTATTTTTTTAAAAGAGAAAGAAGCCAGAAGTGACACATAAACTCACATGAAATTTCTTTCCCAGTTATAGTGGGATGTATGAATTTGGATCTTCACCTTAAGAGAAATGGTGAGGACAAGTCCTCTCCGTGACATGACTGTGAAGCCAACCTGACATTTGGGATGAGAATGAAATATTTTCACTAAAAATTTAACTGTCACTGGACTCAGTACCTTTGGGATATGTGAAAATCAGTCCTAGCATTCCAAGAGTAATTTTTAGTCTTTATATAATAGAAATCAAATCTCTTGCATTTTCTTTTCTCATGCCAATGCAATGAATCATTGTTTTGTGACTAGAATAGAAATACTGCTTTTTTTTTCTTTTAGTTTTTGTTGATATTTGTTGATGGGGTTAAAACTTGATGATATTCTAACATCATATTTTGGCCATATGCAAAATATATGGCTTTTTTTTTCCCCTATGAGTTGCTGAACTGGTTGCACACAGGAAAATGTATCTGAATTTTGAACTTTAAGATCATATAGGATGAAAAATCATAAGCTTGTCATGTTTCTTCAAAGGTGTTATTGTATGCTATCCCAATTTATTATTCACCATAAACCTCTTTTTTTTTTTTACTTTTTTTCTTTGCTTTGCTTCTTTTCCCATATCAACTCAGTCTGTGCCCTCTAAGACTTACATAATTAAGACTTGAGTGCTATAACATCATTTTATTTCATGTGAGATCTTTTTATGTAATAATATTTTGGCCATTAATTTTATAAGAGAAAAAATTATTTAACTTTGCCTCTTCATTAATTCAGTAACAGAAATAAAGGCAGAGAAAGATAATAAGTTTGTTTTGAACATATTGTGTCTTACATAGCCACTTAAACATCAGCCATCTGGAGGTGCTCAGCACACAGAGATGTAAATCTGGATCACCAGAGAATAGCATGGACTAAAGACGTGAAAACTATCACCAGAGAAAATACTTGAAACCATATATATAAATTGCAGCAATGCTTCTTCTAAAGCTTTAATGTGAATACCTAAGGGTCACCTGGGGATCTTGTTAAAAGGCAGATTTGAGACAGTAAGTGTGGTGTACAGATTCTGCAATATTAAGGAACTCACAGGTGATATATGTGCTGCTGGTTGTGAGATCACACTGAAGAGGCAAGAATTTAGATCATCCAGCAAAAAACTGCAGACTACAATCAGTAGATAACAAGGGAAAGTATATTGAACAACACATCAGAAAATAATTCAAAGAGGAATAGTAAAATAGCTTAAACTGGACGAATTAGAATTAATAATGCACAAATAAGAAGAATAACAACAGCTAAAAATGAAGCAATTTTCAAGGAGAATGAGTGGTCAAACAAGGCCAACTGATGTGAAAAACGAAACCATAGAAGGAAGAAATGAAAAACTCGTATTAGTTATGTATATATTCTGCCTACAAGTCCTTGTCAGATATACGTATTGTGAATATTTTTCCCAGCTCATTTTGCCTATTCTTTTTCCTAATGGTGATTACTGTTGAGCAGAGGTTTTTAATTTTTGTATCTCAATATTTCATTTTATGGGTAATGCTTTCTTAGCTCCATCTAAGAAATTTCTGCCTACCGCAATGCTGTGAATACTTTTTAAATTGTTTTCTTCTAAAAGCATAATAGTTTTGATATCTTTTAAATTGCAGTCCATAGTCCATTTTAAATTAATTTGTGTATAATGTACGAGGTTGAGGTTTTCTAAACCAAATCAGAATAATTTTTAAAAATAAAAATAGGCAAAGGTAGGCACAGTGGCTCACATCTGTAATCCTAGCACTCTGGGAGGTCGAGACAGGTGGGTTACCTGAGCTCAAGAGTTTGAGACCAGCCTGAGTAAGAGCAAGACCCCATCTCTACAAATAGAAAAACTATCAAGGCGTTGTGGCAGGTACCTGTAGTCCCAACTACTCAGGGGACTGAAGCAAGAGGATCACTTGAGCCCAGGATTTTGAGGTTACTGTGAGCAATGATGCCATGGCATTCAATCTCAGGGCAACTGAGTGACACTCTGTCTCAAAAAAATAATGATAATAACTAAAAATAATATAAATGAGCAAAATAGTTGAATAGTCACCTCACAAAGGAAAAGTCAAATGAAGAAAAAGTACTCAATATCTGGTCATTAGAAACAAGCAAATTAAAACTACATGATTTTTAATTTGTTAAATTCTAGAACATACTATTACCTATGTGCTAAAATGGTCAAAATTTTAAAAGACTATCAAAAATATTGGCAGGAATATAGAGTAACCAGGATTTTATACAATTGCTGATGAGACTACATAAGGGTTCATCCACTTAGGAAAGTGGTTTGGGAACTTCTTATAAACATTCATCCACTCTACAATTCAGCAATCCCTTCCCCGAGGTATTTACCCAGGAGAAAAGGAAACATGTTTACGAGAAGACTTGTGTGAGGTTGCTCAGAGCAGCTTTACTCACAATGGTCTGAAGCTGTAAACAATTCATGGATTAATAAATTGCAGTATGTCCATAAGATGAAAAATAAAAAAGAAGGAACTACTACTACATGTAACAACTTGGATGAAACTCAGAAATATTGTACTTAATGAAATAAGCCAGACAGAAGAGTAGGCACCAAATGATTTCCTTTACTTGAAGGTCTAGGATAGGAAAAAGTAGTTTATGATGAAAGATACCAGAACCCCTAACTCCCCTGCAGTAATGACAGTTCTGATTTCTTTCATCACATCTGGAAGAGGAGATGGGGGAATGTTCTAGAATAATGATGCAAATGTACTGTATCTACATAGGTATGTGTTTTACAAAGTATACACATTTTCATAACTACTTAAGGTCTGTGCTATTTCACACTATATAAATTATACCTAAATTTAAGAAAAGGGAAAAGCAAAAAAGGAGTCATTAATTATATTTGAAAGAGACTTCAGTATGGTGGTGGAGTAGATCCTTATTTCAGGGACTAAAAGTGTTATATTGTAAAGCAGAAAATATGGGCCATATTTTGAGAATTTTATCTTAGAAGTAAGTAAATCTTTATAATGGTTTGATGAAACACAGTAATTTGGTTACTGTTGTTTAATTTAAAAGAGGTCTGACAAAATTTTAGCATAATAATTAGTAAAGAGGAGATTGAAATAAGAAGAGTTATATCAAGAAAGATCTAAAAATTGACAGTAGTGCTTGTGAATGAGTTAAGAGCAATCCTAGACTGTGAAATTTGAATCCACATCAGTCAAAGCAAAAGATGCATTAGCTCTTTCAACCCTGTTTATAGGTTTGTTGTTGTTATTGTTTGTCAATGAGAACTTCAGCCTACACTACATCATTTATTATACTTAAAAGCCAAATGTGTGTGTGCTTAAAATCATTTTGAGAATTTTAGAAATTCTTATACCAACACGGCATTTAACAAATTTATTATATTGTCTTTTCCTATTTATTTAGTGAACTACTTTTTAGGTATTGAAAAGACTTGAGGGAAATTGTTATTCAAGCTCAAGGGACACAGATACTGTGGAAGCTTAAACTTAACAAGAAAAGAAACTACTAAAAGGCTCTTAGCGTTTTACTCTCACATTGTTAATCTGATGGTCTCAGCTCATTTAGAACTATCATAATAATTCTAATAACAAAAGTTTGTATGGTAGTTGGTTTCATGCCCCCCATCTGAACCAAAAGGTACTCTAGAACCTACTGTATTTTAAAATAAAATAGTACTTCAGAAACATACAAAAATAAATAAATTATTACTTAAAATAATTCACATTCAAGAATTTTATTCAATTTCTTGGGATATAGAAGTAGTTTAGGTAGACCCCAAACAGAAACAAACAAACAAACAAAAAAAAAGGAAAGCAAGGTTGGGAACACCTGCATAGCAAGAAACACCTTTGATACAGTTACATCTGAGGTAAACAGCTAGAAAAATATTTCAGTTCCACATGTAGCAAAAACCTAGTTGAATGTGACACTGTTGAATCCAGGCTGCCATAAACTACTCTGGGGCCGTCTATAATGAGGCAAATATAGCAAAATATTGCTAATATTTTTTAAGAGCTCATATTTTAAGCTATTACATGTGTTTTCTAGTTTTATGTTATTCTTTGTGAGACAGAGGATTTGCGCGGTGTTCTTCTCCATCTTATAATTTTATCTAGTGTTTTACATATGGAATCTATTTTACTTAACACAAACAATATCATCTTATTCACCCTACTTCATCTATTTATGCAGTGAGCCTGAGCAGAATGATACCCCTATAAACAAAATAATATATGAGATTATGTAAGTGCAAAATAAATTAATATTGCCTAACACAAGAGGATCCTATCAAGGAGGGCTTGTTTAGGAAAGGGAACCTAGAATGTAGGAAAGGAATTTACAACCCAATGATTACAAAACTGGCTTTGAAGCCAGACAGTTGGGCTTTAGACGTTACTTATCTCTGCCTCAATCTATTGATCTGTGCAATGGGATTTATAATAGTAATAATACCACCCAGGGCTGCTGTGAGGAATGAATCAAATAACATAAGTACTGGTAAGAAGAGTACATTATACACTAGATGCTCAATAAATATTATTGGTAGTGGAGTGAAAATAAATGATTTCTTATGTTGAGTACTTGCTCTACATAACTGAAATGCTGTGTGTGTGAGGGCGTGCGCGTACACACACACACACACACACACTCCCCTGGGTTTATGTTCCAAAATAGGTTTGAATCAACACAGCTACTGCTCTAGATTAATAACTCCTTAAGATACAATTCTAGCTAAACTGCACTATTTCATCTTCTATAACCAGCTTACAAGTTATTTATCAGAAGTCTGCCAAAATTTCTGCATGGCTCAAGTAAAATATCAAATTTTGAAGCATATACTACAGACGATTGTTCCATCTGCTCTCCATGGATTCTGTTAAATCAATCCCCTTTTCTAAAATACTAGTGAGAAAGAGACTCTTTTTTATTAAACACCTTAGTTCCCAGTTTTTTTCCATAATGTGATTGTACTAATTATTTTCAAGGAGTTCTCTAGTTTTCCATTCTGTGCATAGTTAGCTGGCCCTGAAATCTTTACTTACTGATCCTACCATCCTCTTAATCTTATTTCCTCCTTGGTCTATTCACCCCAGGCTGATTTGTGTCTTTTGCCGAAGTCCTACAGATGAAACTACATGTCCGCCCCCCTCAACCTACTGATTTATTTTTTAAAAAAAAGAAAGAAAACAAAACACACAAAAACAAAACCCTTCTATTTGGCGAAGAATGCCACTTAGAAAGGTTGCTAATCACCGCGTGCTTGCTCTGGGTTGTATTGTTCTGGGTTGTATCAGCTGCGCGATTGTAGCTCCGCAGGGCAGAGCCGTTGTTTGTCATGCCCTGACTATTGTTCAGTGCGGTGCATACTGACGGCACTATAGAAAAACAACAATGGCTTTTTGCACAGTTTTCCATTTTAATTGTCAAATGGGATGGTTAAAAAGTGTCCTTCACACAGGAAGTTGAGTAGACAGCCTTTGAAACTGCTCAGATAAGCCAGGTGAGCGTCAGAGGTTAAGTCTATCTTTTCAAACGATAACTTTCAGCTTTGTCCACTCCTCATTCTTTTTGTCTAAAAGTTACCTGAAAGTCAATTGTTTGTATCTAAATGAGTGCGGGTACCCTTCACTCATTTGACTTGGGGGTCAACTATCTGGATGTATAATCTACTACGTGGCACTGCCAGAATTATAGGAATTCTAAGCAGAATCTGTGAAAGGATTTCACAAACTGGCTCTGTAAAAGGTACCATTCCCCAGGAAAGACAGCAATTAGGTCCATGGACAGCAGTTGGGCAGATTCTAACCTATGTTTTTGCAAGGAAGTAATTTTAAAAAATCAAGAAGTAATGACTTGCCAAAGTACAATTTGCCTTATCTCTAGGAAACTCGCACGTGGCAAGCACAGTTCAGTCAATTGCCAAGTATTTTAACTGTTTCTGCCTGACATTAGTTCCTACAGCACATCTCAGCTGGGATTACATCAGCGTACCTTTGGATAGCAGAGTGTTGATTGAATCGTCAAAGCTCTCGACTCACTCTTATTACCACCAATACTACACATGGCAGACATATAAATACCATGAATATAAAAGAAGATTCCAAGAAAATTGACTTATAAATGGATCCATCACATAGGTCTAAATATAAGGCTTCTCCAAAGTCTCACATATCATCATAGAACATTTACAAACAAGGTCATAATGCTACATTTTAGAAATTTTTAGATAGGTTTATGTGATAAGTAGTGGTCCTTGATATTTAAAGACAAAAAGGGGGTGAGATTTTTCTATAACTTTTGTATCCTCAAAATTTCCCAGGGTATTTGTCAAAAAGGAGATTGTCAGACTCTACTCCAGAACACAGATCTTCTAAGGGAGAATCCCTGGAATCTGCACTTTAAAACATTGCCTAGGTTGCTTCTCATTGGTCAACCAATAAGCACTGAAGTGGTAAAATGTAATGGGAAATATGAAGCCCTTACTCCTTTATGGTATTCTTTGGACACCTTCAGAGACCTCCTGCGGGTCCTGAGTCAGTTGCTCCAGAATTGTGAACCTCCTTTCTCTCAAGCAGAAAAAGAAGGATCTAGATTGGGTACTCTCTAAGGGACATTTTTAACTCCAACCTGCATTCTGTGATTCCAGTTAAGAAGATGAGCTGGTTTATATTGTTTTCTGATTCATCGTTACATATCTGAGAGATTAAGGAAGCTCGCCAGGAACAAAGCACGCCTGCTTTATTGTTTCTCTTGATACATATAACTCAAGGCTAATTTCCCTACTGCATGGCAGTGCATTAACGCTGATGAAGAAAAACACTTCCTTGAGAAATTTGAATTGTAGGGGTATTTGGAAAGGGAAAAGCAAGGAGTAAAAGTGTTTGATACAAAGATTAATTTAGATCTTAGAAGACGCTTAGAAGGCTCTTTAAACATGTATTTGTGATATGGCCATAAGCCCCTGGAGAGTCAAATAAATTATTCTAAGATACTTTCATAAGATAATGGAGGCTAATTTGAAGATGTAAATAGTAATTGCAATATTAAGCAATTCAAACCACCTTTACAACTATTTCTGGAACTCCCCATGCTAACAGATTTATTTGATGCTAAGTCCTTTTCCCTCATCTTTTAAAAAACCATTTTACATAATCCGGCATTACCTATTTTACATATGTGGCATTTTGCTTAGCATTAAAGTAGTTTATTTGGAGAAGATTCTTTACAGACTATTCCGGGGAACAGCCTGCTACCCTCTTCATGTAGCAGCAAAAGATGCAGGGATGCTTGTTTAAATGTGGTTTCTCTTAACAGCTTGTTGAGCTAGGGAGCAGAACAAGAGTGTAAACATTATTAAAATAGTCTATAGTGCCAAACGCAAGGACGCAAATGCCAAAAATTCTCCAAAAGTAGCATGGAATTGACAGAGAATGTATACTCCAGTATTTACACTCTTGATTTACTATGACTTACCAAGGTTCATGCACCAGCCACGTGTTCTAATCGGCTGCACACCTTCTTTTCCCAATGACTCTGCAGGGAAAACAACAGGTGTTTTTAGTCAAATAATCCAGTGGCACAAAGTCAGGAAAGACCCAGATGGGCCTAGTAACTCGCAGATTTGTTTTAAGATTTTCTTTTAATAATCTCCTCCTTTTTTCTGGTCTTTGGGAAACACACACACACATGCAAAATTGTTTGTATGAAACCAATTCCCACCTATTGTTTAATGAAAGTCAGTAACATTCCCACCCTGAAAATAAAGGCATTAGATTAAAAAAAAAAAATGTGGTCGACACATTTTGTGGTACCCATAAAAAGAATACAAGATGGGGATCTGTGATAACGCAAAGTACTTTAAATGTAACCACCTCTGCCCTTTGTAGAACACTAGCTGCTCTATCCATGTACATGAATAGAGCTCAGATGCAGAGTTGAGACAAAGCTAAGGCCTAGGGATCCTCTTGAACACTGTGTACAAGAGTGTAGTGAGGAAGCTGTTTCTGCCAGGCATGAATTTTAATCTATACCCTCTGGTCTCCTGCAGGTCTGAAGGTTTTGTATGGATGAGGCAGGAATTTGCCGGTGCCCTGAAAAAAAGATGATGTTATAGGCTGTTTTCCTTGGCAACAGGATATGTATGTGGTCCCTCCAAGGAGACTAACTGTGCCTGACAGCTGGTGAGTCTCGCGCTACTTGAATTGGTTTTCTCGTCATTAATCCAGTTCCAGGCTTTAATTGACAGTGGCTGGACGTGACAGGGCTATTTTAGTTTTGCATTTGTACTATAGAGTCTAAAAGATAAAATAAAATTACTGAGGTTGCAGGTTACAAGTTTAGATAGCTCATTATAAAATCTCCATCGAGATATAGAAAATCTTGTTCTCTGCAGTTTTTTATATGACTACTTCATATTTAAAACCAAAGTCTTGGCTGTTCTAATTTGCTACAAGCTTATCCATCATATCGCACTGTCAGTTGTGGAAATACTGTTATCTAGTGAATAATCCTCAAATAGATTTTAAGCTCCTAGAAGGTAAGTTAACTAGAATATTTCTGGACACAGTTGATGTTATGTTGGATTAATACAGAAATATGGGTCATGTGGATGACACTAATGAAAATCTTTTCAAGTGTTTATTATACTCCAGGCACTATATTCCATATCCTGTTTACATTATTTCATCGAATCCTCAAAATAACCCCATAAACTATTTTTTTACAAATATGGTCTGTAATTTTATCAAGAAACTATAATAAATAAATAGGACACTAATCCTGTCTTCCTACTTACTCATTACATTAGCGTTTCCTATGAAGTACTTACACCTGACTAATAGTACTCATGTAAATCACAGATTAAAAGAAACTAGTCATATTTCTAAACATTTTATCTTATAGTATTATGTCAAGTAAATGAGCAAGACAAGCAAATAGATGCCATATCATTTGATATACATGTGTATATACACACATACATATACACAAATATTACTTTAGGCACGTACATTTTCATGCGTGAAAAACATGAGGGCATGTCCACTGTCCAGTGACGTCGCAGATGATTATTTTGATTATTTTTGTTTATCTCTATTTTTGTTCAACTCTATTTCTGTTCAAATCTGTACATGTATTAATTATACAATAAATATTTTAAAAGACTCTTTGCAGATTATAACTCCAAGATCACCAATTGATGCAGTATTACCTTAGCAGGCCTTCATAACAAAGGCAATTGAACTGGTCTAAAAATTCTACCAGATTCAGGTAAATGGAGAAGGCGGATAAAGACATTTAGAGCAGTGGTTCTCAACCTTCCTTATGCTATGGCCCTTTAATACAGTTCACGTGGGTCGCGACCCACAGGTTGAGAACCTCTGCTAGAGAGTAAAGGAAACCTTTCCGGGGAAGTCAGAAGCACGCTTTGGAGTATGTTCCAAAGACAATCACAGGTCAGATTTCTATGCCAGATAGAGGCCAATATACAAACAAGAAAGGGCCACAAAGGAGCTGTCCCTATCGCCTGGTGTGGAGGATGAGTATATTCAGGCTTTCTCAGACAGCAGTCTGGAAACACGTAGCGGCACAACTGAAAACAAAGGTTCAATTCATTTTTGCGACAGCACGTCCATCACTTCGTCTGAGGTCTGCCATTTACACTGCTCCTTTTCCACCTCTTGCAGGGCATGAAGGTCTGAATAAATTAGACAGGAGTCATGTCACACAAGGCCTTTGGACTCACTCACATATAAATACACAATCCTGTCTTTCCCAAATTGGCCTAACACTTGTGCCTTTGTTCTGGTGTTGTGATGGAAAATGCACCGGACACAGCTGGTCGAACAGAGAGAACAATGCCGGCCACATGAAAACTTTCACAAACACTAAGATCAATTACTGCTAACAATTATACTCATTAGTTCCAGAGGTAACTGAAGGGGATAGTCCCTGGCCGACGTGCTTGGTAAGGCTTAAAAAGCACTCTAGCAGGGGAATATTTGCCGGTCTCATTGCCATAAAATTTACATCCAATCCACAACCTCTACCTCAGTCATCCTGCTGGCATACCTGACAAAGGCTCATGCTTAGATGTAGTAAGTTTATTTAAGGAAATAAAAAAGATGGAAGGAACTAAACATTGACTAAGTAATTGATCTTTTTCCAGGCTCAGTTCTAGGCGCTGTATACACATTCTTGCATTTAGGCTGCACAAAATGTCTGTAATCATTTCTGTTTTCAATATCATTTCAAAAATGATAAGAAAAATGAAAGAGCTTTAATTTGCTTATAGAGAACAGGGATGAAAATGGAATTCTGACCTAGTTTTGTGTGCTTCCAAAATCCCTGGTCTTTCCAGGAAGAGTCGTTTTTTGTTGGAAAGGACTAGCCTTCATGGGGTGAAGTCTCATGCGTGAGCACAGGAAACTGAGTTCTGGGACCATAATTACCTCTTTACCCTTGGCCAGATGATTTAGTTTTCTAAAGTGACATCAACTATTAAAGGAAGGGATTGAATTCTGGTAGGTATTCAGGATCCCTTCTTTTTAAAAATCTATCTAGCTTTATTATTTGAAACCAGTGATTTTAAGAAGAGTTGAGGTTTATATAGTCCTTGTTAGGATTGATATCTCATTGAATCTCACAACAACCAGATGGTATAATTACATTATCATATACTATTATTACAAATATTTTGCATATGAGGAAACCAAAGCACAGAGA
Source organism: Perodicticus potto (assembly GCA_963574655.1). Classification (NCBI taxonomy): domain Eukaryota; kingdom Metazoa; phylum Chordata; class Mammalia; order Primates; family Lorisidae; genus Perodicticus; species Perodicticus potto. The sequence continues at coordinate 41,746 of CAUYRH010079426.1, forward strand.
TGTTAAGTAACATAAATGGCAAAGCTGGACCCTTAACCAAGGAACACTTACTTCTTTTGAGCTTTTAACAGCTGTGCAACTATTAAATCTTTGGGTCAGGCTCTTCTGAGCAAAGCATAATAATCCAGTGCTTGAAAGTGAGATTGAAAGTGAGCAACCTTGTGGAGAATGAAAAATTATGTGAGGTTACTGATTAGCCAGAATAAGAAAAGAGCAAAGAGGAAGGAAAAGGGCTGTAATTCAAGACTTGCCATAGATTTTACACGTTCGCACATTCATAGTTTAATTCCATGGTGGCGGCCAGCCTGGAATCCAGTCCAACCTGTAGGTAACAGAACTCAGATTTTTCTTGAGAAACTACCTTTCCATCCTCAAAGGCAGTAGTTCTCAAAGAGTGGTCCTCAGATCAGCATCACCTAGAAATTTGTTATAAATGTAAATTATCAGGCTACAAGCCTGAGCAGCTGAAGTGTTCTAGGGGTTGCAGCCCAGCAATCAGCATGTTAATAAGCTCTTGAGGGACGTCTACTATGTGCTGTAGGACATGTAGTCTGGATACATCTAATCAGTACCCCACTTTTGAAGTGGGCTTTTTAATTAAATGTGACTGATCAGAACAAGGCGTACACCGAGAAAACATGGCTGATTCACCCAAGAGTAGTCCATGAGACACAATTTTGAGAATCCCATTGGAAATGTTGAGAGGAAAACAAGTGAGACTGGATTTCCTTGTCATTACTAGGAGAGAGACTGCTTTGGGAGACACCAAGGGAGTAGAGCGATGCCATCTTTACCAACATCCTCTACATCTCTGAGTTCCATGCAACACCAACCATGAGCTGTCATGCGTCCATTTATTCATGTCATATCCTCTGCCCAACACACTCTTCCCACCTCTTTGCTTTCTGCAGATGGAATTAACCATTTCCAGTTCCCATTCACTCGCTAGCTTTTTCTTATATTAAATATATCCCTAATTACTTTCCCTGCTAGTCATTTTTATATTGCTACTCACTCCCTCTCCATCAAAAAAGGATCTCCCTGAAGGTAGGAGAGTAAAATTACTGCTTATTTTTATATCTATATCCTTAGTACTAAACATCACAGTAGACACTTAGATACTTAAAAATATATCTGTTGAATAGATAACTAGCAATGACTGTGAAATAAAACTGTGGCAAATTGATTACAAAAATGGTTGCAATTCTTTGCTGCTTCCTATGTGAAATAAGAACATAAGTCTAAGGAAAAAAAGACTACTGTGATAAGAATATAAAGGACAGGTTGAGGTGGTCTGAGTATGTATTATATAGAGATTTGACTTGGAGTAATTCAGCACAAGAGTAGCTCAAAGGAACAACTGGGATGAGGCTTTCAAACAAAAGGAAAAGCCATACAAATGCCCTGTGGCCAGAGATATCTTCGGTGAGAGGGGCTGGACAGGTGGGCACAAGTTTATAGCAGGAGACTGTGTTAGAGACTCGATTTTATTCCAAGAGTAATGAGAAACCATGAAAATCTGTTAATAGAGGAGCAACATCATCAGACTGCTGTTTGAAACACCACTCTGGATCTTACGGCTTTTATAGTTAGCCCACACCCCACCCTAATATTTTATAATTTTTATTACTTTTAAATTATAAGGTTAAAAATGAAATGAATGTTCACAACCACTTAAAATTTGTAATCGTCTTATTTTTGCTAACTTTTCACTTCAACTGTGAAATTTCTTAAATTATTTTAAGTCTAGGAGAGGTTCCCATCACCTATGTATTATGAAAGATAAAGTCTGAAGTTAATAGAGTCTAATAACCATCATTTAAGGAAATGTTTCACACAAGATTAAATCGTGAACATCCTCAAATTAATATACATATGTCTGATTAGTAAAGTGTATTTACTAATTTTTATATTTAAAATAAATGTGGACTGCTTAAGGCAAATCAACATTTATGCAATTTTTTAAATAACTTTGCGGATCTTACACATAAAACACACCTTAAGCATGTGTTCTTGTTCAATCTTAAAATTAGAAATTATGAAACAGGGCACTTCCAGCCACCTCCTTTACTTGACATTCAATGAAAGCACTGGTGCAATAAAAAGAAATACAGAAATCTCAAAGGAATTGGGAGAGATTGTATACAAAATCTCATGGCACAATCAATAATGTGCATTGACTATATAAACCCTTTCTTTATTCTAGACAAATAGTAGTTTGTTACATTTATTTTTTTTCTGGATTCTACTGTTAAGCTAACTTTACATTCTTTTAAGAAGTGGTTGTGTTTAATTTGGGTGTTCTGATGTTCTAGCAATATTGTTTGCATCTGTTTGACACTGCCCCACCTAAATCACAGCTCTGACACTCCCACATAATCTTCATGTTTCTCCACTGCCACTTTAGAAACACATGATTGCTATTGTCAGCTACAATTACCACCTACTACAGAGCTTTGCTTAAGCTGATTAGTTAGAGAAGGTATACATGTTTCAGCAGCTTGGAGACAGAGAAAACTATATGTGTAATTCACCATATGATATTTACTTTGTATTCCAGTGTAGCAGAGGAGAAATAGGAACGGATTAAATATAACAGAGGATAAAAAGGTAAATACAACCACAATATAGCCTGAAAGATGTTGTTGGCACCCATGCTTGCTATGGCCCTGTTCCAACCTTGGCCAGAATGCTGGCAGTAAGGGGCCCTTATGAAGTCAGCACTCTTAACAATTCTTTTTTGTGAGTGGTTGTCCCTGTGTAATATAGGAAGGATTGTCAGTGGCATCCTTAGTCTGTATAGACTACGCCATCCTCCCAGTTGTGACAAGCCGCAGTGCCTCCTGTGGAAGCCAATGGCCCCTGACTGAGGAACAAGTGCTCTAAGGCCTTCTGTGTTTAGGGTAGTGATTTTCAACAGGTGTGCCTTGGCACACTGGGGTGCCCTGAGAGGATCTTAGGTATGCCGTGAAAACTTTTAAAGGCCACTAATTAAATTATTTTTGAAGGATGTTCAAAGCACAGTAAATATATTCTTGTTTGACTCTTTTTTTTTTTTTTGATCAACATAATTTGCCCCAGGAGTTTAGCTATAGATTCAAGTGTGCTGTGAGATAAAACAGGTTGAAAAACACTGGTTTAGAGCAAGACACCTGCTAGCTTCTCACTTCCTGAAGTTGATAAGGTCACCTTGCCAGCAAGGAGTTTTGATACTTCCTAGCTAACTGGCTCACAGTGAGCTCTGATCCTCTAGCCTTTATGCCCTCCTCCCTCGCACCCTCAAATCTGCTTATTTAATAAGAATGTCAGCAAAACAGAAACAATAAAATAAATAATAGCTATTTTTATAAAGTAGTTATAATGTGCCAGGCCTTGTTTCTAAACAAATTTATATATATATATATATATATCATATAATCTTTAAAAAAACTTATGAAATAGACAATATTATCTTAATTTATAGCTGAATGAATTGGCAGTTAGAAATGCTGACAAATGTTTTTAGGATAAAAAATAAGTCCAAAATTCTGACTTGCCTTTGAAGGTCTTTCAGTACCTGGCCACACTTGCCCTTTCCAGACTCACCTCTCACCATCTGTTCTAGACGAACTGTGCTTCCTTTCACTCCCTAAAATGAGCAGGCCAGCTTGAAGGCAGCCACACTGTGTTTCTCCTCGGGCAGACTTGGTCCCCTGAATCCCTGACTCCCTTGCATGGCTGTTCGTTCTCTGACTTCAGCTCTGATACTGGTTCCAGTAGACATACCTCTCCTCTGCCCACGTGATTTGGTCCTCCTGAGGACTCACTATACTGGACATTTGTCCTGTGTCCATGACTGTTTCCTCCACTTGTCTGTGCCCCCTCTGAACAAAGGCACCTCTCAGTCCATGGCTGGACTGAGTGCCTAGTGCCTCGACAGGGGCTAGTCCCAAAGTTGCTACTAAGTGAATATTATTGATTTACCAACTGAATGAATAAAGAAAGAATTACTATTTCCAAAGATATTTAGCTCAGAAGTAAAGGAATAAGGATTCTCACTCACATCTTTCTGATTTTGAAGCTAATTCTGACCCTCTTAGGTCTATTAGATCTCAAGGGCCTGAAAAGTCTCTCTACCCTGCTCGCTGCAGTTTAGCCTTACTGGACCACAAACTATGACCTTATAAAAGACAACTTGAGGGCAGCGCCTGTGGCTCTGTGAGTAGGGCACTGGTCCCATTACCAGGGGTGGTGGGTTCAAACCTGGTCCCAGTCAAACTGCAGAAAAAATATCTGGGCACTGTAGCAGGCACCTGTAGTCCCAGCTACTCGGGAGGCTGAGGCAAGAGAATTGGCTAAGCCCAGGAGGTGGAGGTTGCTGTGAGCTGTGACGCCAGAGCACTCTACCAAGGGTGACAAAGTGAGACTGTATCTTTAGAAAAAAAAGAAGATGACAACTTGAGACCTATGGAAAGGATATCATGTGATCTCATCTTAGAAACAGTAATGATTAAAACCATTATTTGTGATTCCATAGAACACACACCTAAAAAAGAGGAAATGGACTATTAAATTGAAAAATCAAAACTGGATGACTTTAATAAAAATCACAACCTACAATGACGCACTTCTTTTTTAATCCTGTACTAGACCTTACCAGTTCACGTGGTAATGAGTTTAATACTGTGGTGCAGTTTAAAATGCCAAGCATCACCCTCTGTGCCTATTAACAAATGGAGTTCCACCATGTGTGAAAATTTCATGATGACACAATCTGTGCTTCCCAGCATATTTCAATAGACAGCAAGCAGTTATGGTTAAGACTTTTCTAACCAGTCTTCAGGTTTCATTGAACTTCATTATGATCGGATGACCTCCTCAAATCCAGTAACAGGCAGTGGTACAATTCTCTGCAAATGAGTGAACAGATACGTTTACAGGATCTAAAATGCCTCCTGAAATATGTTTAATTATGCATAGGTTACCAGCTGTTTGCTTAGTGTACTGTATGCAGGACGAAATAGTCAAGTCAGAAATAATACATAACCTATTGGAAAAGGATATTACAGACAACTACTGTGTAAATAGCCCCTTTGGAGCCAGATGCCAAATGTCAACATTTCAAATATACGAGTAACTGCATTTTCTTACCTTTTCTACTGTTTATGGTTTTGTAATTAGTCCACTGGGCATGGCAATGTTACAAAAAGGCTATTAATCTAAATTCGTGATTTAATTCTACATCAAAAAACCTGTCTTAACTGATAGATAAAGCTTAAATTCTGGAACCCAGCTTAGAAATAAATGAACAAGTAATTTTACGTAAAACGAAACAAAGATCAACTGACACCCACCTCTAAAAACAACAACAATAAAATCTCTGGAAGGGCAGTTCCCTTAACCCTTCACCTTGGGAAATCCAGATTAGTAAATAATATGGTGACAATGAAATAACTATAATTACTTTGGATGAACATACAGTGATGACTTGCATTTCTATAACTGGATTATGTATTATCCTACATAAAGCTTTTTGCAAGAGCCTCTCAAAATACTCATACTGCCTGGTACTGCTTAGATCTTCTTTTAAAGCAAAGATTGTATATTATATTTTTATGCTTAAGTATACATTTATATGCAGAAAATGTTTGATGAAAATACCTTTTTAAAATTAATTTCGCTTAGCCAACTGTCTGCTGCCTGTGGAAGGGAGAAAAGTTTCCATATCCTCTGTCAATTTATCTTTAGGTTTTTTTGAGCTATTTTCCAATCCAAAAGAAATTTCCCTAGATATAAAAAATAAATATGCTAAAATGTTTGCAAGCAGGATGTAGTAGTTTGCAGAGGACTATTAAGCAATGAGTAGAAAAATGCAAGGGAGGAGGAGATGTTATTAAAGACTTACTATGTGACAATCCTGCACAAAGTAGAAGCACACTGTAAAAATGCTCTAGTGTGTAATCAATAATCATTACCAAAGTTCCGTAAGATCAGAACTAAGTTATCTGAATTTTGTTTGTCGGGGAAATTTAGTAAATTCAAGTAAAATGCACATGATAATCAATTAGATATTAAAAGTATCAAAATTTAAATCCACATCTATTTGATTTCATGGCCTGTCCTCTTATAGTGTATCACCTTGGATCTTACGACCAATAAATACCTGTTAAATATCTTCCATTCATATGAGGTGCTGCACTGAATTCTCGGAGCTCTAAAGAGTTCACAGTTAAAAAAAGAATATAAATTAAAAGGCATATGTTTTTAATCAATAAAAATGAAAATTAAAAGTTAAAAATAATATTTCTTTCTTAGTTCATCAAAATACTCAAGGCCAGGCATTCTTGCTCTGGGCCATATGCATAGCACTTTGGGAGGCCAAGGTGGAAGGATCGCTTGGAGCCAGTCTGAGACCAGCTTGGTCAACATAAACAGCTCCTGTCTCTACAAAAAAAAAAAAAAAAAAAAAAAAATTTTAACTTAGCTGGGGGTGGTGGAACCTGCCAGCAGTCCTGGTTACTCCAGAAGCTGAGGCAGAAAGATCAGTTGAGCCTAGCAGCTCGAGGATACAGTGAGCTATGCTCATACCACTGCGCTCTAGCATATGCAACAGAACAAGATCCTATCTCAATAAAATAAAATAAATAAAACAAGTTAAAATAAAATAAGATACATACTCTATATGCTATGTTACCTTAAAATAGAATTTGTTACTATTTTAAACATAGGAAAGATAAACAAGTGGCCAATTATGGCATCAATCAGATATTGTTGATATTAAAAATTACCAGCACTATCAAGAAGTACTACTTATAATATAAACAACCCTTCGCTCATATCCTCAAACTGCCCATAAAGCCATTTTACTAAAAGCTTCCTGTATATGTGTATACACACACACACATACACACTTTGTATAATTCAATGGACCATCCTACACACATTTCTATATCTTGTGTTTTAAATATTATATACCTTGTTGCAATGCCTTTGTTGATACATTAAAGCCTATCAAATTTATTATAATAGCTGAGTAGTCTTTTATTAGATACAGGTACTAGAATTGATTTAACAAATATTGGTTGATGAACCTTGAGTCATTTCCAGTATTTGCTATTAAAAATTTTAGAGTGAACATCCTGTGAAAGTGTGTGATATGTACAGTATATGTGTAAATATGAACTTCTTATACTCACATACTGGACTTGAACTGCCTGGATAGTTATTCAGTGGGATATAAAAAATCAGGACTAATGTTTAAGCTGAATTTGGATCAAAAAATAAAAAGCCTTTTAATACCAGTTGTTATCATTATTTTTTAAGTTTACTTACAGATTAGGGATTCTACTTAAGAGCATACAAAGTTGGTTATTTGTAAGTTAATATTTGATCTAACAGTCTTAGTGTAAGAAATTTGCCAATGTATAGATGACAACTCCGATGGCCGTTCCAGAGGAAGAGTTCCAAACTTACTTGAAGGGTGGCCTAGGCAGTGGCATCAGTGCAGAACTTCCCTGGGGGAGCACCTTGAAAGTGACGATAGTGATATTTAGCAATGAGCTATGTAGCACTTTCTCTCAGATGAGTTCACAAATTTACCATACCAAACTGGACCTCGTAGAGAAGCCCCTAGAACTTCTTTTCTCAGTAGCTCTAATAGAAGGAAGATTTTACAATCATTTTTTACATTTTAGTGTTCAAAGTCAAAGTTGCATTGACTAAAATTCATGACAAAGTTTCATTAACTGGAATTTGGAACCAGGATGAACCTGAATTGTCTCTCTCCACAACTGATGTTCTTAACCACCATGCTGTAGGCTTAAGGATACAATATGCTATGCTAAAACTAATTATGATATTGGGATTCTCTTTCTTGGCTCAATGAAATGTTTATAGAAGTACATATTCTACTGAAGTTTGAATATTTGTTCCGATGACATCCTCTAGTGTTGACTGATCAAAGAGCAAAAAAGACTTTGTAAGCATGACTAATTCCCATTTCACCCAACAGATCCCCTCTTTCTCAACTGTTCCCTCCTTCTTAGATTAAGAGACTTATCTACATGGACTTTCTTATCCCCAGGAAACTAAACTATTACAAGGCTTTTTAAAATTCAAACAAACAGGGCGGTGCCTGTGGGTCAGTGAGTAGGGCACCAGCCCCATATACCGAGGGTGGCAGGTTCAAACCCGGCCTGGGCCAAACTGCAACAAAAAATAGCCAGGCGTTATGGTGGGTGCCTGTAGTCCCAGCTACTTGGGTGGCTGAGGCAAGAGAATCACCTAAGCCCAAGAGCTGGAGGTTGCTGTGAGCTGTGACACCACAGCACTCTGCCGAAGATGACAAAGTGAGACTCTATCTCTAAAAAAAAAAAACAAAAAAATTTCAAATAAACAAATAATAATAATGAAAAAACAAAGATCTTGTCTCACCTGAAGTTTACTAGAAAAACGAATCTATTTTTGTTGAGACTGACAGAAAATGCCAAACAGAGAAGGTGTCTCCATCTTAACATTAAAGCATGTCATCTCATATTTTCAGACTCTATTTGTGTTTAGTTATTGCTTTAGCTGGTTTCAGATAACAATGAGTTTAAAGAGTGAGGCAGATCTCTGCTTAGATGACAAGCTTTCTACATGCCCACCACAAAAGACAAATATTCTCAAGGAACAATGGATACAGGAAGCATAAAATACTTGTTGCAAAAGCATCTTTAGGGGAAATAACATTAGTGCAGATTTTAAGTATGACGGTTAATACACTCCATGCATCTATGAAAGATTAATAATAGCAACACCTAATTTTCTTGGGTATTTACTATGTGCTGGGCATTGTCTTAAAATCTTTACAGATATCATTTTGTTTATTCTTCTAAGTAACACTATGCATATCATATTTTTATATTTATCATATAAATACCTAAGTACATTTATCATAGCAATTGTACAGACAGGGAAACTGAGGCGGCACACTGTTAAGATGCTTGTCCAAATTGACCCAGTGGTGGCAAAGCCAGGGTAGGATGTGGAAATAGTTAATGGCTGTGGACTGCTGAGAAGATTCCAATATAAGAAAAAGAAATACAATTTTCATTAAGTGTATACACTCTCCCTGGCAAATTTACAAAAGAGAATATTCAAATATTCATATCCCTTCCATTCACCTACTTTGAAAAATTTAAATTCCTTTTAATATGCAGGAGAACAAATTTGAGGGGAAAAGAGGATATTTTAAAAGTAAAAGATTTCAGTCATCTTACTACTAAACATACCAGTTTAATTTTACCTACATCCATCTCCCTGCCTTGTGCCCTTTCTAATGAATTGGTTCCACCCTCAATACTTTTTCCTCCCACTCCCTCGCGCCTTACCAGGTACATTATATTTTGATATTCTTTGTATCTTTTGCATATTTAATCCATCCATATAAATCATCTGTTCATCTAAGATTTTAAACTCAGATGAAACTCATACAATACAAAATTAACCATTTTAGAGTGCATAGTTGACTAGCATTTAGTGCATTCTCAATGTTGCACAACCACTGCCTCTGTCTGAAACATTTCCTTGACTCAAAAGGAAACTCTGTAGCCATTAAGCAGTTGTTCCCCATCTCCCTTTCTACAGCCCCTGGCAATTGTCAATTTGTGTTCTGTCCCTTTGTGTTTGCCTATTTTGAATATTTCGTATAGAAAGAATCATACAATATGTAACATTTTGAGTCCCGCTTATTTTACTTTGCATAATGTTTTGGAGATTCATTTGTGTTGCACCAAGTATTAGTATTTCATTCCTTTTTTATAGCAAGAAAAAAAAAAATCTCTTCGTACCTATATGCCACCATTTCTTTGTCTATTCATCCTCTGACGGACTTTTGGGATGTTTCCGCCTTTTGGCTATTGTGAATAGTGCTGCTAAGAATATGCATGTACATATATTTATCTGAGTACTAATTTTCAATTCTTTGGAGTTCCTAGGAGTGAAATTGGTGGGTGCTAAGGCCTGACTGTTTATGTTTTACCCTCACCAAATTCATATGTTGAAACCTAATCCCTAACCCAATAGTGTTAAGAGGTGGGCCTTTAGGAGGTAATTAAGTCATGAGTGCCACACTCTCATGAATGGAATTAATGCCCTTATGATATCGATAGCAGCCAGAGAAAGCTTGTTTGCCCCTTGGTGAGGACACAGTGAAAAGGCACCTGCTGTAAAAACTCAGCCCCTTGTTAGACATCAGATTTGCTGGTGACTTGATCTTGGCTTCTGAAACTGTTAAGAAAAAGTTTCTGTTGCTTATTAACCACTCAGTTTATGGTATTTTTTTATAGCATCTTGAATGGATTATTACACTGGCTTAAAAAAATTAATACACAGTCAGAACACTCACATTACTTGCCTGGTCAAGTCTTCCAGCTGAAATTAACTTGCAGGGCAAACAGTCTGTATTTCCTGCCCTCACTTATTCACTCTTCACTTTTCCCGAATCTCATTCCAGAAAACTTTCTGCCTCTATTCTGGACCAAACTACACCTTACTAGAGTCACTGCCAATTTCCAGTTTGCTCTTATTATTTCAGTTACCTTCTCACCTCCACAGAGGTCAGCACTGTCTATCAAGTCCTCCTCTTAGGAGCCCTGTGTTTCCTGGGATTCCATAGGCACGTATTCTCTTGGACGTCACACTTCCATGCTTTGATTTGATCCATCTGTTTGCTCCTAATTACTTGCAATACAAACACACATGATTTTTTTCCCCCAGACTGACATCTTTTAGGGCAATTCTAGGACATATTTCTTTTCCTTATATGCAGTCTTCTTAAGGAACTCGACATCAATATAATCTGTGGAACCTCCCTGGAAGCATTTTTAACCATGCTTTCTCTCTCTTCCTCTCTTCTCATTGGCTCTTTTTAAGTTTCATAAACCTGGTAAACGCTTCCTATCAGAGGGACTTCCCACTGCTATTTCTTTAGCCTACTTATTCTATCTACTCATATTTGATATGTCTGCTCAATTGCCACTTCCTCAGTAAAGCCTCATTAATGTCACAAAGTCAAGACTCCGTTGTTTGCCTTTAATATCACATATTTATCTTCATAACATTTTCTCTATTATTAGTATGATTATTTGTTTAACATCTGTCTCTTTAATTAGTATTAAGTTTCATTAAGGTCCAGATCTATTTTATTCCTTGACTCCAGATCTGTATTTGTTCACCAGAACCTAATATAGTGTTTGTAATACAGTAGACACTCAATAAATATTTGTTGAGTGAATAAATGAGATAAAGAGAGGCATTAATGCAATCAGATGTCTCATCATTAAAAATAAATTGTGGCTTTAAGATCATTGTGTTTTCTTTTACAAATTAAACAATACCTTTAAGGCAAGTCTTGGCTTGTAATCAAATAAAAACACTTAAGCCATGAATTTCCTAAGTGTTTTCTGCATAATCTATATGAAACCAAACCATTCTAAGGATGAAGACAATGGCAGAAGAAACAGAGAAAGATTGGGGAAAATGTCTTAAGAATTAATAGATAAGTTAGATGAGGAAATCATAGACATAGAACTGGAATGAACCATAAACATAATCTTTCTCAAATGTTTTATTTGAAAGCCAGTGCTACCCACATGGCTCCTTATTACCAGTGAATCAGAGAAGAGCTCTCAAACAAATAATCAATATTATGTATACTTTTAAAAGCTACTTTATTTAAATTTTCCCCCTTCTATTACACACACATACTTTTTGTTGGCAGAGACAAAAAATACTATTTATCTTAGTATTTTACTACCTAGTAAAATTTTTAAAATTATTTTCCTTTTTACTCTAAAATGAACCAATTAATTTCCCCATTTTCCAATTTTCTCCAAGAAATATAGTACATGACTTATAATTTGAGGAATAAACATAAATGAGGGAATACTTCTGTAATAATAATTCTGAATAACAATTCTGTAATAATTTTAACTATTTTTGGATTGCACTGTAGGACATGATATAGTTTGTTAAGGATATATATATATATGTATAGAGAGAGAGAGAGAGAGAGATGTATTAACAGAAATGTCTCAGATATCATTTCAGGGGCAAAAGTGATTTTATGAAAATATTTCCTTCCTGTCTCAAGTATGAATACCTTTGATTTTATGTTTGATGCGTGTTTCAGTGAAGTTACTGTAACTGGGACTCTTTGAGGTAGAATTTTGACACTTTGACAGTTATTTGTGTAAGTAAAGCTAGCAAAATAGTTCTGTAAAAGGCCAATTAAGTAAAAAAAAACAATTATTTGAAGGGAAGGACAAAGTTTGGCAATGGACTCTCCTATTCATAACCATACTATGACTGTAAAATTGTTGGGGAGAAGGTATAAAAATGTATGTAAAAGGAAAGGAAATGTCTAAGAGGAAAATAGTGAAAGCACTGATTCTTTTCTGGAATTTTACCTTCAAAATGAATAAGTACTATCTAAAGTTAGCCATAGATATTTTCAATCTATTGCATATATTTATCTCTGAGATAGGTTTTGGTTGCCTTCTTTAGGGCTTTGGGGGACTGGGTCTCTCCTTTCCCTTTTTAATTTTTTTTTTTTGAGACAGAGTCTCACTATTTCACCCTTGGTAGAGTGCCGTGGCATCACAGAAATCTCAAACTCTTGGGCTTAAGCGATTCTCTTGCCTCAGCCTCCCAAGTAGCTGGGACTATAAGTGCCTGCCACAACACCTGGCACTATATATATATATATATATTTTTTTTTTTTTTTTTCAGTTGTCATTGTTGTTTAGCAGACCCAGGCTGGGTTTGAACCCACCAGCCTCGGTGCATGTGGGCAGCACTGTAACCACTGAGCTATGGGCTCCAAGCCTCCCTTTTTAATTTTTAACTGACAATAACAATCACACACATTGGTAGGGTACAGAGTGATACTTTAATACATGGATACAATATGTATTGATCAAATCGGGGTAACTAGTATATTCATCACCTCCAATGTTTATCATTTCTTTGTTTTGGGGACATACAAAACCCTCTCTTCTAGCTCTCTGAAAATAAACAAACTATTTCTAACCACAGTCATGGTGAAGCACCATAGAACATTAGAAGTTATTCCTCCTATGTAGTTGTAATTTGTATCCATTAACCAAACCCTCCCTATTCTTCCCTTCTGTTCTCTTGTAACTAAAAATTCTACCCTCTCCTGTGACCTCCACTTCCTTAGCCTCTGCATATGACTGAGAACACTTGGTATTTATTTTCTTGTGCCTGAGTTATTTTACTTAACATAGGTTCATCCTCCAGGTTCATCTATGTTGCTGCAAATGACAAAATTTGGTCCTTTTTTGACTGAATAGTGTTCTATTGTGTATAGATACCACATTTTCTTTACCCATTCATCTACTGATGGATGATTAGGTTGGTTCCATATCTTGGCTACTATCACAGGTGCTGCAATAAACATGGGGTGCAGATGTCTCCTCTCTGTGTTGATTTCTTTTCCTTTGGATAAATAGCCAGTAATAGAATTGCTGGATCACACAGTATACTGTTCTATTTTTAGGGTTGTTTTTTTTTAAATATACTATTTTCCATATGGCTATACTGTTTTATATTTCCACCAAAAGTGTATAAGAATTTTGCTTTCTTCATCTCCTTGCCAGCATTTTTTTTTCTTTTTTATAGTAACTGAGGGGAGATGCCATCTACTTGTGAATTTAACTTGTATTTCCCTCCTGATTAGTTATTTTGAACTTTTCAGTATATAATTGTTGACTATTTGTATGTATTTGACAAATGTCTGTTCAGATATTTTACCAATTTTAAATTGATTGTTATTACTAATATTACTATTTTACTGTTGAGGTGTTTAATTCCTTGCATATTATGAACATTAATCCCATGCCAGATGAATAGTTTTCAGTTATTTTCTCCCATTCTACAGGTTGTCTCTTCACTCTGTTGATTGCTTCATTTGTTATGTTATGCAGAAGGTTTTTCATTTGATATAATCCCACTTATCTATTTTTGCTTTTGTTGTCTGTGCTTTTGAAGTTTTACTCATCAAATCTTTGCCCAGATCAATGTCCTAAAGCATTTCCTTTGTGTTTTCTTCTAGTAGTTTTATAGTTTTAAAGGTCTTATGTTTAAGTCTTTAATCCATTTTAAGTGATTTTTGTTTTGTTTTTTCTGCGCATGGGTATCCAGTTTTTCTAGCACCATTCATTAAAAGGTTGCCTTTTCCCCAATGTATGTTTTTGGTGCCTTGGTTGAAAATTAGATGTCTATAAATATGTAGATATATTTCTGGGTTCTCTATTCTGTTTCTTTGGTCTATGTGCCTATTTTTATACCAATACCAGAACATTTATGTTATTATACCATTGTAGTATATTTTGAAGTCAGGCAGGGTGATGCCTATAGTAGGATTTATTCTTTTTAGTTAAAATTGCTTGTGGTTACATACGATTTTTAGGATTTTGTGGTTCCATACAAATTTTAGGATTTTTTTTTCTATTTATGTGAAGAATGTCAATGGTATTTGAATAGAAATTAAATTGTATTTGTAGATTGCTTTGAGTAGTATGGTCATTTTGATGATAGTAATTCTCTCAATCCATGAATGTGAGATGCCTTTCAATTTTTTGTGTCCTCTTCAATGTCTTTCATTGTACTTTTTATTTTTCATTGTAGAAATATCCCACTACGTTGGTTAAATTTATTTCTATTTTTTCTTCATAGCTATGGTAAACAGAATTGCTTTCTGGATTTCCATTTCAGTTAGTTTATGATTGCCAAATAGAAGCACTATTTTTTTTTTTTTTTGAAACAGAGTCTGATTATTTCGCCCTCAGTAGAGTGCGATGGCATCACAGCTCACAGCAAACCTCAAACTCCTGGGCTTAAGTGATTCTGTTGATTCAGCCTCCCAGTAGCAGGGACTACGGGTGCCTGCCACAACACCCAGCTATTTTTGTTGTTGTTGTTGTTGTTGCAGTTGGCCCAGGATAGGTTCCAACCTGCCAGCCTCGGTGTAAGTGGCGAGTGCTGTAACCACTGTGCTACAGGTGCCGAGCAAGCACTATTGTTTTTTGTATGTTGGTTTTGTATTTTGCAAACTTGCTGAAATTTTTTTATGAGTTCTAAGAGCTTTTAGGTTTTTCTATGTATAAGAACAGGTCATCTGTAAACAGGGAAAATTTGAACTTTCTCCTTGCTAATTTAATTATTGTTAATTTATTCTCTCTTACTTAATTGCTATGGCTGGACTTTTATTCCTAGTAATAAGAGTGATGGAAGAGAGCTTCCTTATCTTGTTCCAGTTTTTAGAGAATGAGCTTTGAACTTTCCCCATTTTTTATGATGCTAGTTGTTGATTTGTCCCATGTGGCATTTATTATTTTGAGGTATGTTCTTCTTATACCTCATTTTTGAGAGGTGTTATCATGAAGGAGTGTAGAATTTTTCTACAAATATTGAGATAATCATATGGCTTTGTCCTTCATTCTGTTGAGTTGATGTATCACATTTATTAATTTATTTATGGTTAAACATCCTTGTATCCCTGGAATAAATCCCGTTTGATCATTGTGCAATCTTTTTGATGTGTTGCATTCAAATTGCTAGCATTTAATTGAGGATTTTTGCATGTATGTTCATCAGGATGTACATGGTTTGTAGTTTTGTTGTTGTGTTCATACATAAATTTGGTGTCAGAGTAATGCTGCACTCATAAAATGAACTAGGAAGAATTACTGCCTTTTCAGTTTTTTGAAATAGTTTGGAAGAATTGGTGTTAGTTCTTTGTTAAAATTTTGGTTGAATTCTGCAATGATGACTTTAGACAGGCTTTTCCTTTTGGGGAAACTTTTTATTGCTGATTTAATCTTACTACTCATTTTTGGTCTGTTCAGGTTTTCTATTTCTTCTTGGTTGAAAATCTTGACAGGTAATATGTGTCCAGGAATTTATCATTTTCCTCTAAGTTTCCCCATTTGTTGGTGTATAGTTGTTCATAATAGTTTCTAGTGATCTTTTATATTTTTGTGGTATCAGTTCTAATGTCTCTGTTTTCATTCTGATTTTATTGATTTGTGTCTTGTCTCTTTTTCCTAGATAATAGTTGGTTGAATTTTTTATCTTTAAACAAAAAAACCTTTTCATTTTGTTCTTCTGTATTTCTTTTTTAAGTCTTAATTTTGTTTAGTTCTACTCTAATTTTTATCATTTTTTTCCTTCTACTAAATGGAGGTTTGTGTTGTTCTTCCTTTTCCAGTTTCTTGAAGTGAAATGATAGGTTATTTGTCTGAAATCTTTCTACCTTTTTGATGCAGGCATTTATTGCTGTACATTTTCACCTTAGCACCTCTTGTGTATTCCATAGGTTTTCATATATTGTGTTTATTCTCTCATTTGTTGTAAGAAATTTCTTTTATCTCCCTCTTTATTTATTCACTGACTCCTTGGAGGATATCCTTTAATTTCCATGTATTTTTACAGTTTCCAATGTTTCCCTCATTATTAATTTCTAGCTTTATTCTGCTATAGTCTAAAAAATACTTTTGATAATTTTAACTTATTAAAAAATTGAGATTGTTTTCTGTCCAATTATATGACCTCTCCTAGATAATATTTCATGTACTGATGAGAAGAAGATGTATCTGCAGCTGTTGGGTGAAAAATTCTGTAAATGTCTGTTAGGTACAACTGGTCTATGGTACAGTGTAAATCAAATATTTCTTTTTTGAGTTACTGTTTAGATGATCTTTCCAATAGTGTGAGTGGGGCATTGAAGTCCTCAACTATTATTGGGATATATCTCTCCATTTAGCTCTAATAATGTCTGCTTCATATAGTTGGGTGTTTTGGTGTTCCAGGCATATGTATTTACAATTGTAATATACTCTTACTGAATTAATTGCCTTTTCACTATATAGCAGAACCCTCTATAAAATGACCACCCAAGGAGTATAACAATCTAGTCAGCACATTGAGATGGGGGCTAGGCACAGTGGCTCACTCCTGTAATTCTAGAACTCTGGGAGGCCAAGGTGGGTGGATTGCCTGAGCTCACAAATTCAAGACCAGCCTGAGCCAGAAGGAGACCCCCCCATCTCTAAAAAATAGCCAGGTATTGTGGCAGGTACCCGTAGTCCCAGCTACTTGGGAGGCTGAAACAAGAGAATCACTTGAGTCCAAGAGTTGGAGGTTGTTGTGAGCTAGGATGCCATAGCACTCTACCATGGATGACAAAATGAGAGTCTGTCTCAAAATATAAATATATTGAGGTGGTCAACATAAGGAATGAGGCTTACTGTACTGATATGCATATGTGCATGTATTTTAATTTCTTTACAACTTTTATTAGAGAATATCATGCAAAATTATATATAATCAAAGCATGGCAAAATCATACCTTTAGTATTATGCAAAATCAAACATTTACTATTCTGTTCATTTTAATTGTTCTTTCCAAAAGGAGCCAATATTGGTCTGTTTCTTATTCTTATTACAAAAGTAAGTGGAGAAAGCATTCTCAATCCTAGCTATACCACTCACCATACCTGGGCAGTTTCCCACAGATAATGACTCCAACTGTATTATCAGATGCCTGGCACCCTCTTCTTTTGGAGTTTCTGCAACTTCTATCTTATCCTCACTTGCTTCTTCCACTTCATCAGCTGTTTCATGCACTTTTATGCTGGTCTATACTTTGGTCAATATCACTTCAAAAATTGCTTCTGGGTCAGGTTCATTGTTGGTTGCCACCTCATCATCCAGGCTATAACAAAACCTTGAATATCTATTCCTTTGAATTATCCCATGGGAAATGAACTAACTGATGGAGCAAAATATCATGCCCTTGGACTGTGACAAATCATTCTAAAAACACTATTGTTTCTGGCTGAACTTTATTCCAAGCAGAACTGATCCTGGGCACAGCATTCAGAGTGTTAACTGATGCAATGGATGAATTTGCTTCTATAGGAGAACCACAGGTGTGTGTTTTAGTAATGACTCACTGCAGGAGCAAAGCCTGGTAGTGCATTTAAAATGTTTTGATGATAACTTGGTCAAGAGGTTGAAGTTTTGAAGTCATGTTTGGAGGTAGACATTTTAGTGTCACATTTCTGAGATGATTCACTTGCAGGTGGCTAGGATAATAGTCTACTTTCAGTAGAACAGACCATTTCTTCTTCTTCATTTCTTTCTTCTTGTCTCAATGCTCCTTACCAACTCCTCAAATAGGGCACCAATCTTCCATGTACATTTGTTTGATCTCCAAGTGATGGGAGGTCTTCAGGCTTCAGGTTTGTGAATGTACATGGCTTTGCCAATTTACTAATCACTAAGGGCTTTGGTTTCTCTCTGGCTGAGTAGAACTATGAAACTTTCTTTGGAAAGTTGTCCACGATTGCATTTGTCACCTTTTACAACAAGGCTCCTGACATGCATTGCCTTAGAAAAGAGTCCACATTTGTCAGTGTTAAAGATGTCATAATCTTTGAAGCCACTTATGAAGTCTGAGAACTTTTGCATGAATTCTTCCACAACTTTTACTGGAACTTCATTGGTTTCAACACACAAAACTTTCTGAGAGATCTTGTGTCACAGTTTAAATTTATCAAGCTAACCACTTGAAACTTGGAAATCTGCATCCTGAATTCTTGTGCAAATGTTTTTTAGCAACTTCTTGGGTCATCGGCCCAGATATTCAGGTGTTAACTGTCCTTATTTTTGTGAACCAACTTAATGTGGCTTCATTGCCTTCATTGAGAAAAGATTTCCACTTGTTTCACAATAGGTCTCTACTTTCCTTAACATATCTCTCCAAGTACTCAATGTCTGGATGTTGCTAACTATGGTCTTGCTAACACCAAAATGTTCTACCATCTTTCTTTGGATGCTTTCCAGAAAATGTAGAAGATCAGTCTTTTCCTTCAATGTCACCTCTTTGAGTTCTTTCCTCTGGGCCATATGTCTTGACTAATTATAAATTTTTTCAGTAATTGTACCATGTGCCTACATTTCAGACCAGTCCTTCACACGGAAGAAAATATTCTACAACATTTGATAAATAATAGGATGTTAGGTCTAATCCAACACCTAGAAATAATAAAATATGAAAAAATAATTTGTACTAAAGAAAAAATATTATAACTAAGAGGCAAATCCCATACCTGTACCCCTTGATGTAGAGTGGAATCAACCGGATGAGTTATAGAGGGCAAATTAATATTACGTGTCACTGTTAAAGTGGACAAGATACAACTTACAGCGGGTAGTCAATATATAGAAGTCAGTCTTCCTTAGAGTACATGTGACACATGCCTAGTCTATGAAAATTTGGTCAACCTAAGGAGATGGTCAATGTAGGAGGTGGTCAACAATGGAGGTTCTACTGTATGATTTTCTTTGTGTCCTTTTATATTTTTGATTTAAATCTATTTTATCTATTTTTTAAATTAAATCATAGCTGCATATATTAGTGCAATCAAGGAGTACAATGTGCTGGCTTCATATGCAATCTGAAATGTTTTCATCAAACTGTTTACCATACCTTTCACGGCATTTTCTTAGTTATTGTATGAAGACATTTGTATTCTGCATTTAGTAAGTTTCATCTGTACCCTTCTAAGTTGCACCTTAGGTGTGGCCCCACCAATTAACCTCCCTCCACCCCTACATCCCTCCTCCCCTCCCTTTCCATATTCTTGTGCTATAGTTGGGTTATAGCCTTCATATGAAACCTTTAAATTAGCTTCATAGTAGGGCTGAGTACATTGGATACTTTTTCTTCCATTCCTGAGATACTTTGCTAAGAAGAATATGTTCCAGCTCCACCCATGTAAACATGAAAG